>LIAE01007181.1:80717-120959 GCA_002287525.1 Diploscapter pachys
CGAACAAGACGCTGCTTGGCAGGCAGATATCATGGATCGTCTGACGAAGACTGAGCATTCGACCACTCCGATTGAGATCCTCATGCATCGCTGTCAACAGGAAGTCGTCGCCTTGAGGGAAGAACTCTCCCAGAAACCAATGGAAAACACTCGCTCCTACACTCCAACAATGGCAGATGCCCATTCCGACTCGTCAGCGGCATCGTTGGCTCCAAGAGGTGCCGCGTCAAGACAGAGCATCGATAGAAGACTGTCATCAGGACACGGCAAGAAAGGAGCTCATCACATGATTAAGGTATGCTGGAATTTTATCTCGAAAATAGATTTCAAAAATCATAGGTGTTTCTGGAAGAGATCATAGTTTAATGGATCTGGACTGAACTTCCTAACATTTCTCAAATTTCAGGAAGGAACCGAAGGAGTCATCCCCGAAGACGTCGAAGACGAGAGTGGTCCTGATGGAAATGGAACCAAGGTCCAGAAGAGTTCATCCGCTCCTCTGCACAGGATACATTCCACCAATCGAACGCGGTCTATGAGTGGATTTGGAATGTGGCGCAGTGTCAGAAGGAAATCTCGAAATACTTCGACAGAGAGCGGGAGCGAAGGAGAACGAAGTGTGGAAATGCACGATCTGCCCTATACGGGAACTTCTAGTATCACTGGATCAGGAACGATACCAACGACTGTGATTGGAGAGAAACCAGACCCGGTAAGAGTTAATAAATATGAACCGCACATGTACATATTCAATCATTTTGGAATAATTGGAAATATCCTTTGGATAAAATTTTTTTTTTAAATATCGTAAAAATCGAATAATTTGAAAGTTGAACAATTTCAGAGCTCGCGAACGCCAACAAGAAGATCAACTGAAGCTACTCTTGTTTTGCCACTGCACGAATCCATCGATACGAACCGAAGAAGATGTAAGCTTTAGAAAATTATATGTAGAAGGACAAACGATTGTGTATGAAAAAGGTATTTAAATAGTCAACTGAAACGTCAAGCAATGTCAGATCATCATTGTGAAATTCTTTTGAACTTTCCTGAAACTCATCTTCGAAAATTTCAGTCGTCTCATTCTCTACCCCGAAAAAGAACGATGGAACGAGCAAAGACGAGGAAGACGTCTTCCAAATCACCGAACTTCATCAACTAGTCTAAAACTTCTCAAGATCTCAAAATTTACTCGCCATTTATGCATTGATCTCTCGATTATTCATTACGTGTCAAAATACCTTATCCCGTGTCATTATAGCAAATCATCGATGTACTTATCGAAATATGATGCATTTTAGCCAGTTGAAATGAATCATATTGATCTTTTCAATCAAAAAATCTTATATCAAATGAAAAATTGCATGAGCTCAGAGTATTCTGGCAGAAATTAGCAAATTACAATAGCGTTTGTGTTGAAATTCTCATATCGCAAAATCATCGTGTTTGGCTGAAAATTTTATCGGTCATTACCGGATCAACTCTGATTGCGGCCGATTGACAGTGAGCCGACTGACCGAGCCTTCGACCACGCGTCAAGCCACGAGCCACTGAACCATCGAGCTACTGACACGACACAAACACGCACGCACAAAGCACCACAAATTAGGAAGAGAACAGCAGGATGAGCAGCGCTGCGGAAAACAACAACAGTCAGGCCTCCGTCAAAGTGAGAATGAAATCAATTGAAAATATTGAAAGCGAAAAAATCGATGTGTTTGGTGAGACGAATGATTTTCGTTTTAGACCCGCACGACGTCGAGAAGCAAGCAGGCGATCATGATAACCAAGAAAAACCCAAACGGAGGCGCGGGAGGAAATAATAGAAGTCAGTTTTTCTTTTTGGAAATGGTCTCATTCGCTAATTCGAATAGTTTCAATTTTCACTAGATTTTTCAAGCGATTTTTTAAAAATTCTAGCAGCTCATAGAAAAAGACGCCAACTTTTCTAAGAAATAATATGAGGAAACAAGAGAAGAAAAGAAAAAAGCCAGTGTCTTTTTCTATGAGCCATTCTAGCAACGAGAGCAATAAACTTCTGGGCCCGTGCTAAACCTCCCTCAGGTCAGGTTAACTCTGTCTCTCTCCCAAAATGCAGAGATCGGGTTAACTAGACTAGTTAACCTGAGTACGGCCTGTCAAAAGTCTTTAGTGTGATGCATTCGGTAAGTTCCAAGCTAAGACACGCGTAAATGCAAACGTATGCGTTAAAAGAATCGATTCATTGATTTTTCGCCAATTTCGTCGATAATTGCCAAATTAAGTTGTTGTTTGCTATTTTCATAATTTCTAAATAGGTAACATTTGTGAAGATGTATAAGCCCGTCGTTTTGAGACCCTACTCGCCTGAATTGGACGCGTTTTACGAGCTTTGAAAGTTTTGAAACAAGGGCAGTTTTCTGATTTTGCATAACTCGATTCAGTTTTCAGAGTTGCTATGAATTTTATCTTACAAGACGCTACACTCTGATATCAGCTATCTTCGAACAGAATGAATAAAAGCAATGTGTTTATTGAACGTTCAACAAATTAGACACATTTTCGGAATGCATTTGAAGTGATAAAGTAAAATGAATAAATTAATTCAAGTTAGAAAACTAAACAATCGTGAGCTGTATAAACTTTGCCTATACATATAGAACATCTTTTCACATTTTACCATAATTTCAGACCAGTCTTGTGGCCTGTGATGAGAAAATACTAATTGAGTGCAGTTGCTCCGGACGATGAGATGTGACTTTGATAACTTTGACTGATTCTTTCTTAGTCGTTGATGTAGTAGTGTTGTTCTTCTAAAATTGTTCCTTTCTTTTATATGCATATGTACATAAATTACCTTGATCAATCCTCTCACTAAGAAAAACAGGGTAATTATTTGGAGACATGGTCCATTTTGGTAAATAAGACCAGAAATGTTCTGAAAGTTTATTTTTAAATGCTTTCTTGGTAGAAAATTTCACTTATTCTAGTGTGGATCCATTTCTTATGTTAGAAAAGTACACTGCTCAAGGTTTATTCAGAAAACAATTCCTACTTTTACAGTTGCTCTTTCTAAGCACATAACATGAAAGGGGTATTTTGGTTTTTTGAAGCACGATTAGCCGAGTTCTATTCTCAAAAATTCAAAGTAACATTCATGTGCCTCCTATCCGACGCAAAAATTATTATCGTTTATGTAAATAATGGTAAGGCCGAAGGATTCACTATTTAGGACGTTCCTTTAGGATTTCTCAGCGCATATTTTCAGAATATATGTTGATAAAACAGGCCTTTCCATTTCTTTTGTTAATTAATATGAAAGTTTATTATTAATAATGCTTACTTGTATATAATGTAGCACAATGCTTAACGAACGTGTAACATCGGCAAAACATCTATCTAAAATATTCTAGTAAGTTCTCTCAAACTTCTAACTTTGAAACTATGAAACTAGTTAATTTATGCTATGACTTATACAAGGAGACAAAATAACTTGGGAATTATAAATCTCATTTAAATTGTTTTTGAATAAGTCATTTCGTACTCGCTGTAACGAATCTCGGTATTTTAAACCAGAGAGTGGTTACAAATATAAACGAATGTGTGATTTGATGTATTAACCAGGTTTGAGAAATCAATTATTTACACAGAGATTCGTTCTCTTAATAAACTCATTACATATGGAAAATTATTACAACGAAAACATAATTAATTTTGCACAGGGTATTTAAGATATCGAAGTTAAAATATTAAGAGAACATCCTACCTATATTTTTCTCCGAATAAAGGCAAAAACGGTATAGTCTAACAATACTTAAGTCATTTGTTACCACTTCGCATAAAATCTAAACATTATGTATATTCATTTTCAACATAATATGGTGCAACATTGACCGGGCTAACTTACATGCGCCATTAGCCATCGATTTAAGAGTCGTTCAGCATTTCTTGCACTTTGGCTCAGATTGCCATACGAGTTAAAACATCGCTTTAGATAAATAAACGCGACAATGCTAATTATCGTCTGAGCATAACTTGCTATGACCGGAGCTATCGTAAAGTAAAGATCCTAAAATGATCCACATAATTGATATTAATCATTTTTATTTTGATAATATTCGTTTAACTTACAACCCATTGATCAAGATCTATTATATATAATCGTATATCACCAATATCAACAATTTCATAAAAGTCCAAGTAGAAAATTGCAAAATAAACTAGTTGACCGATATAGACAAAAGTATGAAATCCGGCCAATATCCAAAATATAATGACAAGTAGCTGAGTTATTTTTTCATTACGGTGACTAAATTGAATAATTTTGTATCAAAATTGACATATGCATGTAAAAGAATTTCTAACAGTAAAAATGTCCTAGCTCTATATATCGTAATTGCAGTCGCAACGAATCTTATGGCCATTAGTAGCCATCTATCTTGAAACATAATAAATAACTCATTCAATAATCCCTGCAATTCTATTTGTCAGCTATCAATGCAAAATTTAAATTATATTAGATTGAAGTCAGCTTCATATGTCAAATAAATTTGAACTAAAGTAATATTTTAGTTATTTGGAAAAGTTGCAACAGAAAAATAGAGACATGGCGAAATAATGTATGGAAAACTACAGCAATACGATCCATACTATTTCATAAAATGTTGACTTTTTAAACAGTTCGCTTAAACTGTAGACAAATATTGATTGATACATGTGGTTAAAATTTTAATTATATTACCTCGAATGTGTTATCATCTTGGCAGCAACGGTCAGAAACGTAATAATAGTTACTAGACGAATCCTGAAGTATTATCCTGCTTCAATATATATATTGACAATTGCATCATAAAATAATAATAGTATAAAACTTACATATATCAACAAACAGATAAAATAGAATATATTTAGAATGAGTAAGATGACTATTAATTTTTCCAATTGTGAAAAATTTCCACGTTTTTGAAATAACCGATACATCATAAATATGCTGATAAAAGTCGGTATGAATAAGATGCTATAGAAACTGGCCGTGATTTGAAAGTCTATAGATGAATTTATTTTTTGAAAATAACATCGATATAAAACTATTTAACTAACCTATACCAAATATATCTCGCCCAAGTAGGATAGTTTTCCACATAACGATGAATTTGTAAAGTAATGAATCTGATTTTAAAAAGTCTAAAATAGTAAATCGTTACCGAGGTTTGTAAAAAACAATGCAGAATAGTATGTAAAAATAAGTAAACTGAAAATTAATTCACCTTCACAAATTTTATAATCCTCTGCATCAGGCGCAGGTTCACTGCACCAAGACATTCGATTCTGCGAATTATTTCCCTAGTAATAATAATAAATCTGTAGAATAACAACTTGAGAAAAATGATCTCAATACAGTACGATTTAGAAAGGGTAGCGCTTTCGCTCTCGAAATAGAAATGGCAGAGCTTGAAATGGACCGAGTAACAGTGCAAGACGTTGCTTAGGCAATTAGCTCTGTATTTATAAGTACTCGCTTAGAAGATAGACTTTTCAGATGATCAACAATTTCACCTGCGTTAAGATTTGTCTGCCAGTTAAAAAAATGATGTAGTTTAGAAATTAGGGTTATGTGCTGAAATCGCGTGCATAACTTATCATCAGGGTTGTTTACGGTGCAGCTGATTTTCATTGTGGTGCGATGCGGGCAGTGTGGGATTTTTGAAAAAAGCTCACGGTGCGCCACCTTACTGTCCCGTCAACATCCCTTCATGTCTGCTTGATGCTAAAAAAATTGGTTACATTTTCTGCTCAAATTTGCAGGTGATTTGTTCGCAGTTTCTTCTAAACGAGAAAATGTTTCGTTTATTCTAATCTCGCTACATTAACATCATGTACACAAAGTCGAAATACACAATTTGAACGTAGTTAATTATGTGAAATCTGCATCTAGTTTCAATTTCATTTATAATTATGATACTGGTTATTTTAGAACACGCAAATGTATGGAATTTGTTGAGGGGTTTAAGATTTTATTATTGATCAAATGTACACATATGAAGAATTACATGTCATGCAGAAATAAAGATAAAATTGTATATAGTACGGGCCCTGATAAAATCACTAAATTCCTGTAATTTTCAGTGATGAAGATCGATTCGACAGGCAGTTGGGTGCTCACCGCGAGGCAGCAGATCGAACACAGGGGAGGACTGCCGAACGGCAACAGAGTTTCCGTGAGAGACGCTTATGGAACGGTCGGTGCAAAATCTTGAAAAAAATTAAATGTCGTTTTCGGATAGGTTTCATGAAAATTCTAATCGTGAAAAAAGACTATCATATTGATTCGTGAAGCAATTCGAGTGTTTGTAGCAAAATTCGCTTATTTTAGACGAGCCACCACGAGCGTGACTCGCTCGTGCTGCCATGTTCGGATCCTCGCAGATTACAGCAGAAGCCAATGCCCAAGCAGATTCCTCCCGCACATACGTTGCAGCTTCAGTTGACCTACGGCACCCAGATGAAACACTGCCACTCTCCTGCGCCTCTGCCTGTCAAACACAACAATCCAAAGCCGATCACTGCCGTGGTAGGTTTCTGGAAAAAAAATTACGGAACTTGTCTGCGTGAATTGACAAACCATTGATTATTTCGTTCATGTGAGTCTTATGTGGGGAATCGATTGTCAACGATATTGCTCTAAAGTTAATGGGTCTTCATGAAAACCGCTGAAACATGCCTTTCCGAAAAGATATAGTTTCCAAAATCAACGATTCTAGCCCTGTTCTTTGGCGATCCCTCGCTGCGTTCCTGGTCCGCACACTCTGCCGCTGTCCTGCTGCAAGCACAGTAATCCGAACAAGACGGGAAAGATTACGGTAATTCTTAGTCGTCAATAAAAATATGTCGATTTTTCAGTATGACAGAAACCAATCGATCAGTGAGTTCGATGCGTTCATCGTCGAGGAGAAACGCAAGAAAAACGCACCGAAGATCGAGCCTCAGGCGTAAGTGAAAATAAAAAAATGCTTAGAAATTCGAATTGAACTCCAAAATTGCTGTTGATTTGATGATTTCCAGAGTCGCTCACTCGACACCGGCTGCGATTCCTGACCACTTGCGCGATCTGCCCTACACCAGATTCCAGCCGATTCCATCCAACAATTACGTCGTTGACAATAAATGTGCTCGCCCGCAAAATCCCTGTCACTTCATCAATTCGTCTGAAAACGACAAAATCGAGGACAAGAATGGAGGGTTGGTTGAAGAAAATGATTTTTTTTTGTAAAATTAAAGAAAGTTGTTACTCGCGGATCAAAATAGCAAGGAAACTTATTCGTTGATAAATTTTTTGAAGCCTACCATTCAGCGTCGGAATGTGGTACGGTTGCATCGAGTCGCAGCTAGCTGCCGAGGGAGCGGCCCTTGGCTTGGACCAAGTCGAGAAGAATCTCCGCAAACTTCAATTCATTGGGGGACACAAGTTGCACAGTCTGGAATGTTGTATTGTAAAGCTTTTTAATCATTATAAAAACTCATAGTAAAAATGAAAATTGTTCACCTCGTCTTGATGTTTCGAAAATTCTCCAGTGAAGATTAGAAAAATTGCATAACAATGGAAGTCGTTTTTCGGAAACTTGAAAATTAATCACCTGATTGCCAATTTATTGATTTTCAGGACCACGTTCGCGAGATGAACGACAACATGAGGAAATTCAACACCAACTGCGAGAAGCTGCACGTCGATTACGACAAAAAGACGCCTAAAAAGGTACGCACTGCACAAATCTTATGATTAATTCAACTATCAGATGATATCCGAGAACTAACTTGACATTTTTCTTCCAGTTTTTCCTTTATTTTGAAATTTGAAGCGCACTTTCAAAAATTCATATTCATCAAAGCTTGCCGCTGATTTTTATTGTTGCTTACAATCTCGAAAATGATCGCAAACCAGTTGCAAAAACTTATCGAAAATGCGTTCGCTTTTGCTTATTCTTTATTTTTATTGATATTTCAAATTTATCATCGATCCATTTTTGCTCGTCTTTTCATATTGCTTGCTCATTGTGCAATTTTGCTCCGAAATTCAGCAATGCAAAATCGAACACGTAGCGCTTTTTTCGTAGCATAAAAATTATGGAAATGCGAAAAAACCGCGCGTTTGCTGCAAATTTTTTTTTCGAGAAAATTGCTAATCGTTCCAAGCGCGTAGTCGAGATTGCAAAAGACCAATTTTTGGCTAAATTTTAGGACGAAATTTTCTGATTCGATACAAAAACACGATAAACCTTCATACTTTGCTCGATTTAATTTATTCCCGAGAAATGACGAGGTTCAAAATTTCCGGACAGAAATTCCGTTGGAATTTTTGACCGCGCGTCGATTTTCCAGGTTTCGCGCATTCAAAATGCTCATTAGAGATGTGTGAAAATCGCGTGTGCTGAATTATTTTCGCGATTTTTCGGAAAAATTTTCCGATGAGGTCCCATGCCAAAATGGCATCTTTCTATTGAATAGGATTCTGGGAAATTTTAAAATGGATCTTTATTTTTGGAGGAAATGCGACGATTTTTGGACCCTTTTGCAAAATAATAATTCTTAGGATTGTTTTAAGTTTAAAAAATTTGATGCAGAATCAATTCAATCTGACTACATTAAGGTTTCGATCCTTTCGTCAAAGAAATGTTTCATGAATTACCTTATTTTATGCATTTTTGCGAAAATTTGCTACGTTTCAACTATTGGTCATATGTTCGAAGATTACCGTTCCAGACTCCGACCGTAGCGCATCTCGTGGTTCCCGCTGTGAGTTCGTCCATTGGCAGGTCGGTTTTGCGTCCCGAGGCCGAAGCCGTGCCGATTGTCATCTGATTATGTCTCAAACCCCCCACAGCTCGCTCCGATTACCCTTCAAAACGACCACTTTCTGTCAAACTGTCAATTACAAATGCATTTGTAATTGACGTCCAACATGAGCGATTGCCATTGTCAAAAATACACTGACAAGTGACAATGACAAATAATAAGATACGTGCAATAAATGTATACTTCTACTTTTCGTAACTGTTTATCTTTTTCATTTTTTGCATAAAGCCAGAATCAGAACAATTTTCGATTTTCATAATTGGATTTATTGAACTCCGTGTTTTATAATACATACACGCAGTGGAATTACACATTTGAAACAGGGGAACCAAGCAAACAAGAAAAATCTGATCCGAACTAGCGATTTGGCTATCATGGGC
The DNA here is from genome assembly GCA_002287525.1 of Diploscapter pachys. NCBI lineage: Eukaryota > Metazoa > Nematoda > Chromadorea > Rhabditida > Rhabditidae > Diploscapter > Diploscapter pachys. The sequence continues at coordinate 89,927 of LIAE01007181.1, forward strand.
ACTTTTTCTACTAGATTGCACTACGGACTTACAGAAAGTTGAAAAAATGGAGTGAAAGCTAAAAAGTGATATTTTGAAATTGTGAACAGTAGAAAATTTGAAATAAATATTTTAAAGAAATTTTTTAAATTAGAATTTCGTTGAGAAGACAAGCAAGAACCGTAATGTGAACCAAGTACCCGTTAAAGCTCCAATAGATAGCCGAAATCGCTGGGTTCGGATTTTTTGCAAGAAAGGATAAACATTTTTGGAAATAGGATTTTCGTTTGACGAATTACCCGAGGTATAATTGATGATTTAGATGATAAATATTTCAAGAAAAACGTTGCACATACCAAAAGTTCAAATAAAAGTACACATGTCGAATGATTCAAGAGAGACGTCCCGGAAATTTAGCGTTTGACCGTATTTCTGATGAATTGCTGCACATTACTAACAAGAAAATGGATATTGTTAAGAAAAATTACAAAAAATTAGGAAAACAAGCAAAAATCGGTAAAAATCAAATGGACGGTGCAAATATTGCACTGAATTTCAATGATGCGACTTGGGGCAGGGACGGCTCATGTAGAGAAATTCCTGACCGCTGAGGCGAGGTGCCAAATCGTCGCCGACCGTGAAAAACAGCGAGCCGACGCCATCCAACTGCATTTTCTCGGTGTTCACGACAGATCCACTGAAAATCGCTTCGGTTAAAATTCTATACATCGATTTTTTAAAAATTATTTTGCAAGCTCAATGTTTCTGGAAAATTCGCCAACTTTGTTGACATAAACCATAAGGAATTTGTCCAAAAATGCGCGCACGTTTCTAGAAACGACAAATTTCGACGGAAAACGGCTTTCACGTGAACATTATGATTTCTCGGTGCAGTCGAACTCGCACAATCAAACTTTCCCCTGGGTGCGAGCAGGTTATGTCAATAATCCCCTTACATTTTCTGCCTTTCATTGATAAAATCATAGAGACGCACGTGATTGACTATAATTCCCCAAAAAACTCGCAAAATTATGAAATTTATCGAAGCATAGAAATTTTTACCTTCTGTCGCGAACCTCGAACGTCCACAGACCGTGACCACAGCCGTGCTGATGCGGGGTGAAAATCTGAAAATTCAAAAATCAGCTTGTTTTTGGAAAATTCGAAGTTCGGTACCTGCGCAGTGCCATACTGTTCGAATTCCAGCTGGCCCTCTTCACCGTTAGGTGCGTGGATCACAACGTCGAAGGGCTTAGAAGTGATGGCAGAAAAGTCGATTTCGATCTGAAAATTTCATCTTCAGCTATTTTTCGTAAATTTTTTGCGGATAATCTTCTGCTTAATCCCGAGGATTTCGATAATCCGCTATAATAATTATATCCGATATGAGCTGGCCGAAACCAAGACTACGACGTAATGACAATATTTGGGTTTGTCCAAAAGCGAGCAATTTTATGTCAGAATCTTTTGAACTGCTCAGAATTTACGTAAAACGAGTTATCGACTAATGACTTGCACTTTTGACGTAGTTAGTGCGTAATTATAAGATCTTTTCGTCTAATGATATTATCGGAACGAAAAACAATTTCATGAAAGTTTAAATTAGCTGCGTAGCAAAATCTATTTTCAGAAATATTAACATTTTCAGGTTTCAGCATTGAAAAATTAAAGCTTTGCTGGACAGTTGGTTCAAAATTGCTCGCAAATTGCGTAATGGTTGGAAATTCGAGCTGCGGATAAAATTGCAGGTGCTTGGAAAATTTGGAAAATGAACACGTAGAATTCTTCGAAGAGGGTTTCCCTCGAAAAAAATGTTCACTTCCCAGAAATCCAGACTTTGTTCCGGCGCTAATTCAATGACCCACTTTCTCGGTTTTGAAAATAAAACTCCGAAAATGCTTGGGACAAAATTCATTCTAGGTAAAACCTGGTCGAGATTTTGGCTCATTGTTCTTTAATTCGACTTGTGATTTTTCACTTTGCAAAAAAAGCCCAGGTGGATTTTTGACTTGTGTCCCAGCCGGAAATCCGTAGTTTCGGTGACATTTTGCAGTCTTGCGCATTTTCGCTCGACCCGTCAAATCTCAAATTCAAAGACCGCGGCATTTTAAAGGCGAGCGCATTAAACTACAAAAGGTTGGAGTAGCGAAAATCACCTGTTCGGATTTCATTGCCAAAATTTCCAAATGTCGAAAGATAAAGTCTCAGAAATGGCTGGATAATCAACAGACGTTGATTTTTGGATTTCTCATTTTCCTGTGATTAAAGCTATTTTTCATTTGAATAAAGAACATGCTATTTTTCTGCAAAATGAACCGGAAAATGTCGGATTAGCTCATAAAAGTCTGAGAGTTTTGTTATTTTGAACTTTCTATCTTGACGATGCGTTCCAAGATAATGAAGTTCTCAAAAATTCGACGAAACATAATTTTGATTAGCCCCGAGTTCTCGGGAATTCAATTTCATAGCGCGACATTTTATGTCGTTATTATGTCGGTCCTCGGAAAGAATTTTTTGTGAGTGAATTAGGTAAGAACTTGCGCGCGCAGAAAAGAGGCAAAAATTGTACTTCATTTTGAGAGTAAAGACTAGAGACGAAGCGAATTTGTGCATTGAATTCCAGCCGAGTTTGCTTTGTACACGTAATAATCTCATTCCATCTCCGTCTCTGTCCTTTTGATTAGGGATTTCGGAAAAAGATGGAAACTCCCTTCTCGCTTGGTGAAATCCAAAGAAAAACTCGAACTTCATTCACAAAACGCAAAGGAAGAATATTCCAGAAACGCGCTTTTGAAGGGCTACATTCTAGTACCTTCCTAGTTTAGAATGCTGATAACAATAGGCTCGGTGGCATGCTCTTCCGAGCATATGATGTTTACCGAAAAGTGTTGAAATTATTACATTGTAGTCTTAAAATTGGTAAAAACAGGTAAATATCGGCTGGCATTTGCAGTTAAAATCGCTTATTTCTGGCATCAAGTTAAGAGACTCGAAATTATGAAATTCTTTAGAAAAATATGGATGTCGAATTTGTGTACATTATTTCAAATTTACTATTCAAAAATAGCGGGGAAAAATCCTGGATATCACAATCTAGCACTAGTTTATGTTGGTTAAAGACTAGAAAAAAAATAGCATAGCGTATAAATCTACCTGAGTAGCATCGGCGGGGCAGGCGGCTTCGTGCGAGTGATGGTACGAGGAGAGCTGGGACAGGTTCGACGAGTTCCTTCTCATGCCAGAGCCCATTCCCGAGGTGCATTTCGTCTCGATCTGGGCCTCCATCTGAAATTCGACAAAATTTTCAAAAATCCCTCTTGCTAGTTTACTTATGATTCATTCATTCATTCGAATGCATTTCGCCAATTTATATTCATTTTATTGAAAGCCAATTTGATTCGCTTCATTTTATTTTTCACTTTGATTTAGTCGGCCCATTGTGTGTTTGAAAGCTCGTGAGGGGGCGGCCGAAAGACTCGAAAAAAAGGGGGACTCGCTCTTTTCAATTTTAGAAGTCGGGCAAGAGAAGTCAAAACGTGAATGAATGAATGAATATTTGCTGGAATCGCAAAAAATTTCTTGCTGAATCTCGAGATAAAATAAAATTCGATGAATTTCGAGTTGATATTCATCATAATTTGGTCCTATTTCATTATTTTTAAATCTTACGAATTTTCTCACATTTCTCGTAAATTCATGACCCCTTTCTATCGGCGCACTTTCCGAATATCAACAAGTAATTAGAATATTTTATGGCGCGTTTGTCCGATATCATGGGTCATGTAGTTTGAGAATCCCTTGAAGCGGCTATTTTTGAACTCGCTTTTCTGTATATCATTCTAACCTGCCATTTTTAAGCTATGCTAAGTTGTGTTACCTTTCCATCGAACTCGGTCTGGCACGAAGAAGAGGCAAAGGGTCCGCTACAAGGAGCGTACGTGGCAGGCTTTGAGTGCATGACGAACATCTTTCGCGTTTTGATAAGAGGAATTTTGTAAGCTGAAATAGCAATACGTTAATTTTCAAAGTCGTTAAAAAGACATTCTTCCAAAAAAATCATCCAGACCATTTGTAAAAGAAAGCGAATTTAGGCAAATATTCTCTAAGAAAAAATTCTTTTACAAGTCCTGGAATGAATTTTGAAGAAAAATGTCTTTCATTAAAATTCGAGAACGTTTTATATGCGAATTTCCAACGCGAAAAAATAAAACAATAAGAAAGAAATGATTATTTCGTTGTAAGAAACAATCAAAATGATGATAGAAATTTGAGCAATTGATGAAAATTGGGGAAATGACAAATTTGGTATAAGCTGATTATTGTTTGAGGAAAAGGCGCGGGAGCCATGAATCATTTCTTTCCAGTGATGTGTGGGAGAGAGCAAAGTAGCGGAAAAATTACAGACTAGAAACTTTAAACTATGAAATTTCTATGAAAGAAATGACAAAAGGAATTTGGTATAATTAAATCATTAAACACAGCCAATTAGTGCATTTTTATATCTGAAGAACAAAAGCCCAGGAAATGAGAAAATTCCCTTCTCAGAAAGTTCGCTGTTCCCATTAACACCTCTCTCTGAAGCTCCCCGACAAAAATTAGCTTTTTATGGAATTCCCTAGAAAAAACACGGGGGTGTGTGAGACTAACGTTAAATAATGATTATGAGGCATATGAAAATTGAACGTGAAGTTCGCTTACAAGTTTAAAACAGAAAATTGTCGTCAAAGTTCCTAATGAAATTCAAATTCATCTGCCACACGATCATTAACGCAACATCATAAGAGGAGTTACAGGGGGTGAAACTACGCAAAACCCTCGAAAAATGATGAATAAAGGAAAGTGGTGCGTATTTTAAAGAGAGTAATCCACAATTTTAAGTGACGAACAAACCTAGGCAGCGCTTAAGCCAGATCTGCTTTGCGTAATCCCTTAAGCCAAAATTTTTTATCAAAATCATGTTGCACATGCCTATTTATTAATTTTCTATGAAAAATTTGTGATTTGCGTACCCCTCCCCTATAACTTTTCGTTCTGGCTGAAAGTGTGCCTAGGTTTGGCGACGAAAAAAGAAATTTGAAATTTAGTGACATAAAATAGGGGTGGTTTTAGCAACTGCACTAATTCCACGTCACTACTTTCGAGTGTCAAAAAATTCGTAAGAATGAGTTTTACGAATTGGGGAAACACCAATGTTATGAGTAAGAAAATAGAATGGTTAGTAAACCAAACGAATAATTGATTTTGATCTGCAGAGTTTTGAGAATTCGCAAAAAGTGGAACTAGTTTCAGTTAGGCAATTAACTTCCTCTTTTCGTGAATGGAAGGTATTATCACTTCAAATGTCAAGGAAGTGATAATATCAGCTGAAGAAAAGCTTGAAATGCCACGAAACTAACAATTATCCTGCTTCCCAAATGTAGGTGGAATTTAATAAGTGTTAGTTTGAGTTCAGAAAAGCGTCGCTCAACCCTATTAACATAAAGTCGGATTAAATTACTTGTTAAATCTACCAATGTACCATAAGAAAGCGTTAATGAACCCGATAATTTTCTATTAGACCGAGGAAATTCTAAAAGATAATTTTCCGAAGATTGAAACAAAATACAGATTTCCTTTGAACAAGACAAGATTCTGAATGGAACAAGGAAAATGGGCTTTGTTAGCCCTGAACACAAGTAAGCTGATTAGGCTTGGATATCCTGAGGATAAAATTAAAAAAGAAAAAAAAAGTTCGGAAATGAAGTCATTCTTAAAACGAAGGCTCTGAGTAAGCGCGTATCGCGCTGGAACTTTGTCTGATAGGGAATGAAAGGGGGTCTCCCTTTCTCCTCATAAGAGGCGGGGCTTGAAAAAGGGAGGCGGGGTTTCGCCGGCGCGTGGCAAAAAGCGCACGTGAACGAGACATGCCCCTCTACCTTATCGAATGAAAAAAGTTCCCGGATTACATCCCGCTCAAAAATTTGCACAACTTCATGAAATGTTTCCTATGTTTAAACAGTGAAAGCGGTAGAGATGCAGAGTTTTCCGAGCAAATAAGCGTCGAAAGTCAGACTGATGGGTACATATACGGGAGTGACGAAACGAGGTAACTTGTACCGTTTACCGACAAAAAATTGAGGGATAAGTCGAATGCGATTGACGTCGAATTTTGAAGGCGGAATTTTCCATAGAACTGTGATGTTTCATCCAGTAAAGTGAAAGGTTAAAGTTGTTCAATTGGGATCTTAAAATGGTTTGACTACTTCCATATCACGTGAAGTGTTTTGTTAATTTCTGATCAAAGCCTGGTAAACATGAGGAATGCCGGGGTTTGATTCAATGAATCGAGAAAAATCGCGAGTTGGTGTAGTTTGAAGACTCAGATAGGTATTTGTTGGAGAAATTTACGCGACGCTTGTTTTCGATATAATATAAACAAACAGCAGAACAAAGTGTGTTTGGAATATAACGATATGATTATTGTTAGTGAGCGGGTCACATTGCAAGAGCGCATCCTGACGCAAGTGGTGACTATTCAAACCGCCTGAATTGAATCATAAAAACCCCCTGAATTTGGTGATTTTGAATAAACAATGGTTATGAATTTCGTTAATCAAAATTTGATCAAGACTAGTTAGATTGATATCAAGTATGATTCGATTAAAAAGGAAATTAATAATATTAAGAAAATGTTTAAGCGACTTCATATGAGGAAAAATAATTCAAAAAGTCAAATCAGAAGATATCGAACTCATCACATGAAGACAAAAATAAAGTGACGGCTGCAAAATAACGAACTAATCTATTGGGACAAAATAAATACAGAACTGTGCACAACCAAAATCATAAACAATGATTAAAGAATTGGTGATAATTAGAAATTCAGACCGGCTAATATAAGTGATTGTTTCAAAGTCGAAACTGACCGATATCATGCGCGCGCTTTTTTCTGCAAAGTAAAGATTTCATCACTTTTATCAATCAATCCGACAATTGACATTGTTCGGACGAATTGAAAAGTGACCAAAATTATCACGATGTCCCAAAATCATGTGCATGAAGAGTGAAAGTAGCACAAGACCCTTTGAAACGAACGGACAAAGTATTTTTTATGTTCCTTTTCAAAAATTGCTATCTTTAGAAAAGTGCAGCCATAATTTTGGAGCGTAGGATAGTCATCAATTTTCAAATTTTCAATTTCGCAAAATCCACAGATTTTTGAGATCCACTCCAAGAACTTTCCAAGACAATTAGTGATTAGCAAAATGTTTTCTTAAATCTGGAATACAGGACTTATATCATGTGTACAAAAATGCCCAGAATCGCAAAATTCAGACCCCATTTTCAAAAGTGTCCCTTCGCGACTGTGTTACAATATCAAATTGAAATTTTTGCAGTAAAAGCTGAAATTCTAAAAATTATGTCTCAAAATTTTGGGCTCAAAATCGAAAGATTAGAAAAAAGACGTTCGTCGCTCCACTCTGGGGCCGCCCAATTTTATAGGCGAGGGGTGCCGTTTTGATACTGTTGGAGGGAGAAAAAGTGCGATTGACGGGTAGGAGACTGGGCTCAGAGAACGACTACTCAAAAAACCTGTCTGAGCGGGCAATTTCGATGCGCAAGAATCTCGTTCCGATGATCTTTTTCAACGGAGATCGAAAAATGAAGGAAGGAAAGAATAAAATGTGTGTAAAAACCATGAGATTTTCAAGATAGCTAGAGAAAACAACGCTTGTACAAAGTTCAAAGGATGAGAAACTTCGTGAAATCTTCAAGAAGATTTTATACCCTAATGAAGTCAACCTGAAATTCGAGGTTTCCCGATCAAACTTCAGGCAAAAGTCGAACAAAAGCTGATTTTTGAAAATTTATGAATGAGAATTGGCTGTCAATTTCGAGCTCAAGCTTTTTTGCAAGAGTTAATGGCTCGACCCCAGAGGCGCCTTTGTAGAGAACAAAAAGCACTCGACCACTGCCAACTGCTATCAGGCTATCACCAGATATATCTCGTTTATGTTTTAGCATAGGGATTTAACACTGGCTGGGATATAAAAATCGCATATCACAAAGAACACGCCACACACACAAGTGATAACGGACTGAAACTGAGTGGGTTCAAACTCAAATAGACCGGGCGATTTTGTAAGAGGAAATTGCGAAGACGCAAAAAGTTGAGAAAGATAAAGAGGAAAAAGAAAAACGATGAAATCATCGCAAAATGCAAGCAAATTTAGGAACAATGAAAGTCGGGGCAATAAAGACGGCTGTTTTACGGGGGATGCCGGAGTAAAACGAGTAAATTGATATGACTGGAATGCGCTAATAAACGACATTTCATTCAGGAATTATAAACATTTTTCATGACAATTTCCAAAAATTATGCTCCTTTCAAAATTTCTAAATTCAGAAACTCTAGTCGAATTTTATGGCTCATCCACGTGTAAAAGTTATGCGCCAGCCCCAAAAATACCTTGTTCGCTACCAATTTTAGGAAGTGTTCTCTACATACGCCAAGAGCATGCCTGAATTCTTAGGAATTTCTCGAAAAACTACAATTTCGAATTATATTCCTGGCGCTTTCGATTGGCCTATCTTAAAGTACCATGGAAATAGTGGTTGAACCCTTCGAATTAGGGGTCGTTGCATGCTTCACAGAGCGAAGTGTTCCAAATTGTGCTTGCACTGCAAGACCGAGAAACAGCATGGGACTTTTCGAGGGGAAAAGAAATCAGAAAACGCTCTCCCATTTTTCATAGTATTTCTCTGATTCCTTGTTGGTTTGCAAGAATGCAATGTAGATCCAAAAATGGGCACGTCCATTGCCGAAACTAGAAAATCTCTAGCCCAATGTTAAAGTATATGAAATAAAAGTGGCTGGAATATCTTTGTGGAAGTCAAAATATAAGGAACTGCTCTGTATGTCTGACCTCGGGAATGACGAAACATATAAAAAATTGCTGGCGCTAAAAACAGGAAGGCCACTAATAGGTCTGCCGAAGACTCGAGGCTTTCTTATTTTACGCTCCAGTAACGAGCCATTTCAGAAATCACCCTTAATTTTTATCCCAGCCGTTTTCGAGCCCATTCGAATGCATTACTCAAAAATTCGCTGAAAATGAGATGAAAACAGCGATCTTTAGAAATTGAAAAAATTACTCATCCTACTGGAAAATTGCATGACGAAAGGTATTTTTAAGATTCGCTCGGAAAAATGAAGCGAACTGGATTTGACACTAGACAAAAGGTAAAAATAGCAATGACTGCATAAAAACTAAAAATAATGCGCTAATTTGAAAGATTACGGGAAAAATCGGGTTATTCTCGGAAAACGTGCGATTTGGCTTCTGGGCGAGGCGCACCGCATAGCCGAGGAGTAAATAGACTGACTTTTTGAAACTCGATCGAACAATCGAAAAATGCAAAATATCACTCTTTGCTACTTTTGAAAAAATATTGCATTTATGATAGAAAAAATGTTCTTTGGAAAAGTGACAAATAGGCAAAGCCCTTGTTGTGAAAGGATTCTACTTGTCTAGACTCTCATTAAAGATAGAGTAGTGGCTAGTGTGGCTGCACTTCCCGTAAACTGCACTTCGTATTTACTCGCGTATAGTTCAAATGAGTCGAATCCTCGCTAAATTTGTCGGATTTCGGGTTCAAAAATAAAATTCCATGACATGATGATTACTGCTAAAAATAGTTGTACCCAAACTTGTAAACTGATTTTCTATTGATAAGCTTAAAAGTAACATAATGTCTGAAAAAGTAAATGTATGAATGGGCTGGCATTAACGAGTGAAAAGATAGCGTTTGGATGAATGATAAATGCGTGATATGAATGAATGTTAATCATTAAGTCTCTGAAGAATTCCCCGAGTGATGTATTTATTAGGATAAATTGTCCGGGGGTGGAAAGGTAAGCTAGGCAAAAGGCTCGGGAAAAATTCTGAGTCACAAGCATAATGCATGAAAATATTGTCCTCAAAATATGCTCTATTGTTAAGTGCTAGTGGCTCTTCATATTTTCCAAGGTCAAAAGATGAAGGAGAAATGGAAAGAATACTAACATATATTAACATTTAGCATTAGAGCACGTTTCTAGGAGGGTAAAATTTGCGGGGTCGGTGCGATAAGTCACAAGCGCGAAGCATGAAAATATATCGCCCTGTGATATTGGTCTTTTGCTTCATCTTAAGACCATCACACAATAACAATAAAACGTGCGGCAATATAATTGGGTGCATCCAGAGGGTTCGAAACATGTGAATGAAAGGAATGAAAGTATGAAAATGTGACTATATTTGAGGGAAATGATAACAATTTCTTTCTATTAAATAAAATTTCTAAGATTTTACATCGACAATCTACAACCATAGTTGAATTTTCAAGGTTGTATGTCAAATTTTGTGAAACGTATGATATGTTGAAAATAAGTTCGATGAATTTTAAAGAATAAAGGGGGTGAATTTTCGTGCCCTTGGAAAATACGCCCATTCACCCCCTCAAGCGATGTTTCCTGCATCAATCAAACCCGATCAGATGATAGAACGAAAAAATAAACAAAACAAAAGCGCAAGGGCTGAGTCATGTGTGGGGGGCGAAACAGCAAAACTAACACACAAATTTGCCTGGAATCGATCTTTTTATGGCTTTTAAAAATTGCCGAATAAACTTCGTGACAGAGATCAGATTTCAGATTTTTGAGAAGTTATTATTAAAAAAAAAATGTTTAGATTTAAAATTTGAATTGAGAGAAACTCGAAAAGTTGATGCATTACCCAATATGCCTAACTTTTTTGTAGGCTGGTCCATAAGATCATTTAGAGCTCAATGAGTCTATTCGTAGTCTATTTTTAGAAATGCCAAGTTTATGAGACATTCGAAAAGGTAGACCCAACATGTGTTAGAAGGCTGAGTAATCCCTCTAGAAATTAAGATCGCGTCAGGACCAAAAAATAAGACAGGTGGGAGGGTTTTTGATCTGACCCTAACAAAGAATCACTCTAATCAACAACAATAGATGAGAGAAGAGTTTGTAAAAAATCACTTACTCCACTAATCTTATTATTCAAAATAGACGGAAGAAGGCAGACATCGATATCGCGCGCACAATTGTCCATACGTAGCGCTCCACTGATCGAGGAAAAATATGACGGGAGTGAAAAAGACATTAAAAAATGATTTTTTACGCGCGTTCCTTTCACCCCGATAATCGACCAAAAATAGCGTGGTCTGTTTACAAAAATGTTATGCAGCTGAGTGAAATGTCGTTAAAAGATCAATTTCGGTCCGAGGTTTCGTTGGACCGATAGCAAAATCTTATGACGGTGAACTTCGTTGTTTGATGCTAGAACTATGAACCTTGAAACGAGTAGATAGTTCTAGAAAGGGGCATATCAAAATAGAGTATGAAAATGGTTTCAAACACGAAATTTTTTCATAAAGCTATGCCGATTATGAATTTTTATTCAAGCTAGACTCAAATTTTAGTGAATTCACCATAGATGCGTTCGAATAAAAGATAGAAAAAATCAGACAAATCACACAAAATACGGAAAATTGTCCGAACCACGCGGCCGCGACAAAAGATGAGTGAGTGGGGAATTTGAACGCTTTTTCCAAGCGCTTTCCGCATTTTTGAAGCGGCTTGTATCACCATAGAGAGATTTCGTTGGGTCTGAAAAAGTGTGGGAAGATTTTTTGGCTCGAAATGCGATGTCTGGAGCAAAATCGCTTGAAAAATGTCATATTCAAGGCTAGTTTGAACTTCTGATCGAACATTTCTTGAGTAGAACGTTATTTCTGTCCAAAAGTCATTTCTGGAGGAACTTCCCAGAAGCTTACGTAATATCAAAGTCTGCAGCCGCTGCAGGAATTCGCTATGTGTGAAAATGTCGCTTCCGACTTTCTCAGGTTCAAAAATGGCTGTTAAAAAGCCGGCAAAAATGCGTAAAATTTAAATTTTCTGCAAAGAGGAAGTGTCGTGTGTGTTTGTCCTTTTTACCGATAAGCGCCAAGCAAACCCGAACCAACAAGCGAACCAACGAAAACAAAGGTTGGCGCCAAAAGCTCGAAAGTTTAAAAGAAGCTTTTTGCACTTTAAACCTGGCAGTGAATGTCAAAACAACAATTTTTCGAAGGGGCAGCATAAAATATGAGAAAATGATGAATTAACAGAAAAAGTGACATTTTCATCGGAAGTTAGCGATGAAGAGTGACTCATTTGGACGTATTCAAAGAGAGGTTGACCCGGGAGTAATCCCATCTTCGGAAAGAGATACGATCAAACCCTCTATCTGCATATCTCTTGGAATCTAGTCAATTGACCGGTACAGCCTTTCCCTTTATCTTTGTACCTCTCAATTTTGCGTATCTTTGACTATTCAAGGCTGGACCGGGTCACTGGGGTTTCTTTGACAAATCATTGAATGAGTGGGCATTTACTAAATTGGGGTTGATGGAGTTTTGATAAGCGCGTCTTTTGCAAATTAGTCAGAAAATGGAGAAAAAAAAACGTTAGCTCCAAAGGGAAAAATCGACCTTTAAAGGCTACCAACTCTGGTCATATCGTAGCATGAAACAGTACGCAAACAGTACAATGTAGTACAGAATGAATCACATTTATAAAGTAAAGTACGAGCGGCCACTACCTAATACCCGAGAGTTCATATGATTGAAACAAACGCGATAAATATATGTGAAAAATAGTATTGCAAGGATGGAGTACAATGAGATTGAAAAACACTGAAAATAGCGCTGAAAAGTGTTGAAAGGTCACCTGAAATACCCCCTGAACAGCATAACGTTGCGCGCCTGAAACTGAGTGATCCGGACCAGAGATCAGAACACGTGAAAAATAGCGGACAGAAGGAAATCGGCAAAAATTGGGGAGCAAGCTCGTAAACTCGGTCAGAATATGAAATCCGGCTATGAAGCATTAGTGCTGGGTTTTCCGGCTTATGCTTCGTCATGTGATTAGAAGACTTTCGAAAAGCTAGAGGATAAACAAGAGATAAACAAAGTGAAGGGAGCAAGAACACAACTCTTGAAAAACTCAAGCTGTTGTGAAATCATCAGACCTTTCAACAAAGCGTGTTTCCCTAAATGCGAAGGCATCATAGGAGATTTCGCAAATTTTCGTAAGACGCCAAATTAAAGCTGGAGGTTATTTTTAGCACAATTACGTATGCGCTTTGCTGAATCAGCTTATGGGTAAAAGCTTGACCTTTCTTGAAACGTTCGTCTAATTTGAACGTAAAGCAATGATAGAAAAGAGCGAAAATCTAGGTGAAGTTTCGCAGATGCCTATTTTTAGAATATCTACGTATAAAATGTGCTGTGATTCAGCATATTGCGCTAGGGCACTGACTTATCTACCAGGGGATTTGTCAAAGCTTTGATGTTGAAAGCAATGAAAGGCGACACCGAGAAGAATCCCCATTTGTTTCGCCAAAGGCGAACGTGGACTTTTACGTCATGTTTAAAATGCGTGAATGTGCCTGGGGAGAATTACGCAGCTAATCTCAATGTAGGTGCTGTTTTAATGAGAGCTTAAAAGACTCTAGTCAGACCTTTTCGAGAAAATTCGGGGATTATTAGGCATGAGAATAAAAACGCCATTTTAGGTCGTGAAAACAGCTGTATAAGAATGTGGTCTGCCTATTTTCAATTTTCACATCATAAGCTTAAAAATGCAAAATAGGATAAAGTCTGAGGTAATTTGGAATTCGCTCGAAATTACCGGGTCGTACCGGAAGTGCTGATTAAATGAAAACGAAACGGGAATTTCCCGTATCGCAGGGATCCCACAAATACAGGGCGGAAGCCGTAAAAACAGCAGAAAGAAATGCGTGTCGACAAGGAAACACGTCAAATTAATGAACTGATAAAAACTAACTGATAAGGGCTTATCAGGAAATATTCATGAGTATAGCGTGCTTCAGAAAACTTCATGTTGAAGGATGGACGAGGAAGAATGTCAGGGATATCAGTTTTGAATATATTTTGCTCCCGAATATGTAAATATGCGACTGAGTTCCTCATGTGGTAGATTGCATGCCTTGGCATTTAGGATTACATAAAAATGCGGTAGCTTTTGTTTATGTCATGGAAGGGAGAAGACTACGTTTTAGGCTTGAAAGAGGAAAGAAAATGGAGATTTTCATGTTTCAGCTATAAAAATATCACAACCCTGAAAAATGCTAGTCTAACATAGACAAGGAAGAAAATTAGAGTAAACTCGACTCATCTAGAATCAATGCGTTTGGTTCAGCGTTGAATTCTCGAATCACGAAATTTATCATGTTTAGTGGAAATAATACACATTATAACGCAAAAAGTTGTGTTACATTTTTCACGCTTTAGCAAAAAAAAAGCTCCAGAATATTGCGGAAGTGGGAATAGTTGGATTTATGACGACTCTAAATGAGGAACAAATTTAAATTAAGGAAGGAAGGAAGAGGAAATGCCTGAAAGCTAGCTATCTGCTAATTCTGAAATTCTACTGCAGAAACAACACGCGCCAATTGCATCGTTATTTCCGGGCCCAATGGATCCAAAATACTCATTGTCATTTCTATGAATAGCAAATTTGAGTAGACGGATAAAAACAGAATAATATCCTAGGAAAATCCCGAAAGGTCTGAAAATTCTTCCACCTTTTCATATAAATTTTTAAAAGGGTTTACGAAATGTCTAAATTTCGATTTATGCTTATCCAAAATGATTTCTGAAAATATTTTCTTGCAAGTTTGATGAACATCACAAAAATATCCTAATCCATTATATCTCTTACGCAATAGATTGAAAGGTCGCCGACGATGTGCATCTCGTACTTTCAATTTGCATGCACAAATTAATAGTCTCTTTCACGCAGCTCGTTTTATGCGGTCTTTGGATGGTGATGTTTGAATCGGCGAATGTCAGCATTTAGCGCAGCGCATTCTGTTCGTAGTTCTTAGTGACTAAAAAACCGTGAACATGAGCACTTTCGCTGGAATTGACGAGCTAAGAACAAAACGCCGTGTACATGGAAAATGAGCACATCGGTGAAAGACTCGGGGAGCAAAAATTAGCATCTGCTTGTCAAAGAAGTGGGCAAATCAAAACACACAGCGCATATCCTCAGCCAATTCCCCCGCCATCATAATCGCAGCTAATTTTTCACGCTCGATGGATATAAATTCAAAACATGAAGTTCAAAATATGAATATATCGTCTGAAAATGCAGTATCAGAAGATCAAGAATATCGCATATCCAGGAGATTAACACCAGAAATGTTACCATAAAAGCGAGGAATTAATATTTCTGCGGGGAAAATGAATAAGAACGACGTTTTTTGCAGAATGCTGGGCATATTTGCATTTTTGAAATTACCTAGGTTGCTGAATTCGTCTTGCGCCCTGTTCTGAGATAAAGATCAAAGCACTTCAATTCAGGCGTTTTCAGAGCTCTCGTGGAAATGAGATTTTTGATTAGGCGAATGTAGAAAATGCGTTTTAACCGCAAGGTTGTCTCTATAATAAGCGATCACAAATTGAAATTCCATGAAAAAATGGGATGAAAACGAATTTGTGAAAAAACGGGGAAAACAGGCCAATGATCGCAGGGAAATAATAGTCTGCATACGTTTCAAGCAAAACTGATATACAGGACGAGAGAAGTGGCTTTTGAAGATTGATTAATTACAATTAAAACTAATAGTGACAAAAGAAAACTGGAATCATATGCAAGTTTAAAACAATACCACGCCTATAAACGATTTTCGTTGAAAATAGTGATAAAAAGAAAACAACATGATCGGATCACTCAAGCTACGCAAGATTATTATCGGTTTATTTTTAGTTGGTTGATCAATAAATTGCAAAAGAAAACGTATGAGTGATCACGTTTTTGTTAAACTTTCGCATTATTTGATTTGGGGGAAACATCAGCCTACAAAATGTAATGAGTAAGGGGAAAATTGAATTTTGAAATAAAAAAAATGCAAGATCGTAAAGAAGAAGAAGAAGCTCTTTTCTAAGCTAAAATGGGTTCCATGTTTCAAACAATCATCTTGGCCCTCTCTAGGGATTATTTCGAAGATCACCTAGGTGAATTCCCGCCTGAAGATTCGTTCACTTTCTCGCATTATCTATCCTTTTCTCTGTCAGCAACTCAAAGATCGGATAAAAATAAGCAGAGAAGCTCATTTTTGCGGCGTGTTTTTCGCGTGCTTCGCTGTGTCCGTCAGAGCCGGCCCTTCGCGCACTGGTGAGCCATGTTTTTGACGGCTTTGATGACCACGGACACTTCCCTAATTGCATCATCAAAACTGATGGGATCCGGATAAATTTATCCTTCCTTATCTTACGACCCATATTTGGATCTAGTTTGCTCAAAAGGGAACTTTGTACAGAAATTACTAACTTTTTCAAGAAAATATGTAATTTCTAAGCGAACTTTATCCAATAGCTGGATATGGTTTGCTTAAATGTTCATTTTGAATATATTTTTCCTTCAGAATTGAACATTTTGAGCCCGTTTAATCGACATAGTTCCGATCAAAAAGTGACGTTTTTGTCATATGGGAGTCAGCAAAATTCCATAGGAAATTGATTTCGTCAAAAATTTTAGGTAAATATAAACACATCCGCATCAAAAACCAATAATTTCTGTTGAAACTAATCAAGAGAATGGTGTGAAAAGTGATCATTGAAATTGGATTATTAAGCTCTGCTGAAAAATCGTAAATAATAAGTCTTCGCTAAAGTTTTTTTTTTATTTCAGAAATTTGAAACCTATAAAAGATTAACATTTTAGTAAGATATATATTTTCGTATAGCCAAATGAATCAGAACATTTTAGCATTTTAAAAGATGTTAGTTAGGCATTATCAAAAAGAAAAATTAAAAGCAGAATAATATGTTTAGTTGCATAAAATCTCGTGAAACATATTATGAGTTTGTATGACAACAAATTTGACAAACCAATTCAAATAAATATTTTCGCGTGAAATCACTAAATCGTATTTGGGGGATTTGTAGCCATCAAATGAAAAGCTAGATAACTGTTCTGAGAATTTAGAAAATATCGAATATTTAATGAAAAGGAGCGGTAAATAGGTAGTTTTTCTAGAATTTTCAATGCGACTCGACTTATTTTTGCGTATTTATCGGTTTGACACTTTATTTATGGTTGCATATATGAGCGGAACGATTATAGCGAGCTATAGCGACGTTCAGAATTGGAGTAAATAGAACGATTTTGCGGAAAAAATCGCTGACTTCGAGCTATTTATGAAGATTATCGCAGAATTGCTGAGAGGAACGGTTAGCGAGGCTGGAAATTCGTAATATTGCGAAATTTTTAGCGATAAATAAACCCTTTGCAGGAGTATTTTCAAAAGGCTGATATTTTGCAAAACTTGTGAAGAGAGCATTGTTTCAAGAGGCTAAAAATGTATCAGCGTTGTGAAATTTAACAATGAATTTAGGGACAGACATATTTAAAAGTGAATTCGAATAGCAAAAATTTCGAAAATATTCGAAAATTATTCGAAAAGCCGGGTAAATAAGGAAGAGTTTTGCAAGAAATGGCTGACTCGGCGTAGTTGTTGCCTATTTACTGCTGTGCATAGTTTGTTTATGCCTGACTCTCACTCAGCTGGTTGCAGTCCAATGCGGTGCCTGTCTTCACCCGCACCACTAGAAAAACGAGATAGGGGGAGGACCCGTACTGCGAAAGAAAAAGGCAGATACTAGAGAAATACGCATTGCAAAACGCGAAATGCAAAGAGAAAGGACGACTGCTCTTGACCTCGCACGTGTGCGTGAAAGCCCGTGCCGTTCTTGCGAAACGAACTAACTCGCCAAATTTAAGGATCGTTTCGACTTTTTTTTTAGAGATCGGGATTAAGACGAAGGAAATTGGATTAGGCTGATCCGTTAATGAAGACATTAACTAATGCCTAAAATTGGAAATCGTCTTGCAAGTTGCAACGAAAATTGACATGGAGCTAATGGGGTAAGAATAGAAATCACTGATAAGGTTCATCTTTGGTAAATATAGGCAGGGATGATTTTCAGTTCTAGGGAAATGAGAAAAATCCAAGGATTAAGCTGGACTTGGTTAGATGTGAAGAAAAATAGTAAACTAGACAGGAGATGATGTTTCAGTCCAAGAAAAATGAAAAAGACCAGAATTTAATGCATCAAAGGCCGAAGCGTAAACATTCGGCTAATCATCGAAAACGCTCGTGTGTATGACCATCACAAGTCGTTGATTCGCTGTGATTGTGCTGAGGGTTTTGAGGGAAGAGGTGGGGTTACATTGCAAATCAGGTAAACAAAACAAGATTGTGAAATGCGACGATTTGCATCATGTTTTTCAACTTTTCCATATGAAATTATTCAGATAGGTTTTAGATGGCAATTTCTATATGACGACCCGTTCATTACTAAATAACGATCCTCTTTCTACTAAATAACGGACTTTTTTCTTTCTCTTCCAAATGCTATTTCTTTTTGCAAATTTTCGAGAAGAAATAACATCTGAGAAAGAAAAAGGAAAGTCCATCATTTATTAATGAACGAGTCATCATATAGCTGTTGCCGTTTTAGATTGAAAGGGGTTTGAAAGGAAATTTTAGCATTCAAGTGATCTCGTAGACTTCCAATGATATTAATAAAATAAGAAAAAAAAACTTTCTAATAAGTTTCTACTTAAAGTTGGTTTTGGACATATTTTTAAAGATCAATTGCTCATTGTCAAAAGTTGCAATATAGGAAAATTTTCGGAGAAATTAATCCATCGGTACGTAAAAGAATAGTGCTTTGTCAATGAACTCACAGCGTATTCAAACGAAAAGTTAGTGATCATATGCACAAATCAAGCTTATCAAGAATCGTCTTTACTTTTCGAGTTCACAACTTCTATGTCAAAGTTTCGCGCTAGTTCTGATTCTTTGTTAATTTTGTGCGAAAGAAAACGACGCAATGAGGTGAGTGATAAATTGATAAGTTGATTTTTGGATGCAAAGACGAAAAGCCTAGAAATTGGAGACTAAACCAAAAGCTAACATTGCTATCAGTTGATTGAGAAGGTGAAAATTTATGAGGACTTTGTAATTTTGGAAAGGGAAGTTGAAACTTTAGCCAAATAAAGCATGTTATTGAGCTTGATAAAGTCGGGTCAGTCATGAACTAGCGATCATAAAAATTCAAAAACCTGGCATTTAGTGACGAATCTAGTAGTTCTATTTTGAGATTCTAAAATCAAGTCGATGTAGGGAAAAGTCATGAATTTCATCAAACTATGGTCATTTTGGGTCGAAATTCGGAAATTTCACCTTTTTGACCTCAAAATCCATCAAAGCTAAAAATGCCAAGAGCTTGACCTCAGATTGGCATTCGATATACGAAAATACTCTGGGCGACTACTACAGAGGCATAATAACACACAAATGGGGGCGTGGCCGGGGGGATAAGGGAAATAGCTGGGAAATTGAAGAGGCCGCAGACAGGCCAGACGGAAGGATGGTAGGACCATGGCACGCTGTGGTACTCAGATAGGGGATGCGCTGGGGTTGCGGGCAAGCAAGAAAAAAAGACCCGAGGATCGTGGGAAAAAGCGATTTGTGCCAGACGAAGACATGAAAATTGCCCAGTGTTCCAAGTATCAAAGACCAAAAAGAATACGGGAGCTTGAATGAAAATGTTTCATATTTCAATAAGATGTTGAAAATGATGCTGATATCTGGAGTTTCGAATCTTCACGAGGGATTTTTCAAGGTCTTGGCAACTTTTCTTCAAGAATGATTCGAACAAATTATGATAGAAGACGGAATATTTCATCCTTCAAAATTCGGAAAAAATAAGACTATTTTCGGATACTCTAATCTCTTTAAATCATTTCATTAGCGCCATATTCCATCTTCATCTTCAATGTTCCTAATCTGCGTTTTGCTTCCTGAATGAATAGCCATTTTTCTCGCCCATTAGCTGGTACGACCAAGTACCATCTTCCCTTCCTTCCGTCCCATGTGCCTTTTCATGCGCTTCCCATCTGGGTTGGCGTTCCTTTTGGCAGTCCGCCCCTTTTCGGTGCCCAAATCTACAACAAAAAAGTCGGTCCCTGTACCAGACAGTGATAGTCACGCATATTTCCTATTGAAAAGTGATATGCGACTAGTCGCGCGCTGTCACAGGATTTGGATGAATAAAGTCGGGGATTATCAGGTTAGAAAAAATGGGGGAAAACAGTATTTCGAAATGTGAAGACAAAGTTTAAACATCTTTTGGAAGGATGCGCCAAACTAAATTCGTTTGAATTCTTTTCAGATTTAGTTTAGAACAGGACTGTCTGAAGTTCGAAAAAAAAATCGAACTTTAACTTAACTTGAACTGTGAAAAATTTTTGCGATCGAATTTGAACTGAACTGAACTTTCAGCAAGTTCGAAGCTCAGTTCAGGCAGCCCTGATTTGGAGCATGAAAATTGTAGAAACTTTTAACTTACATAATTTCTTCAAATTTTATTAATTGACCCAGCAAGACTTTTATTGCAAGCTGAATCTTTGACCTGACAAAACTATAAACAAGCGTCTTGTTGATGGAGTCGGATATGAATGTGTGTACTCGAAATGCACTAAACTTGTTGTGTTATGGCTCAACTGCAAATGAAAGTACAAAGGGCGAACATCGGGTGCTCGAGAAAACAAATAGGAAATGTGTAAGGCTTATTCACCGAAAAGATCGACTGAATACAGAAGAACTCAGCATAAAAACTGCCTGTCCGCATGTTTACCGATGCGGGCAGGCAGTTTTTATGCTGAGAATGAATTTTAATTGGGAAAATTTTTGAAACTCAATGAAAGATCTTGCTACACATTCATTTTTCATCGTGCTTTCATCGTGCTTTCATCGGTCTTTCGATTTGATTGAGCCGTTCTAGAACGGCTCGTTTGCATGTATAAATATTCGTTTCCGTGCCTGAATCATTGAAGTTTGTTTGCTTTGTTTCGACGTTTTTATTCAATTCTCTTCGTGGGGCAAAGTTCTGTGTGCTTCTACGACTTTTCCAAGCATTTTATCATTCATTTTTTTTCTAAATCGATCATGTTTTCTCCTGCAAGGCTGTAAAAGTTGAACGGATTTGTTGGGAAAACAATATTTATTTCCTTTGTTTTCTGTTCCATTCATTTCAGTCTGTTTTGTGCTTACAGCGCCTATTGTAAAAAAAGGTTATTTTGTCTGCATATTACTTTGTTAAATTTTATCGCTTTGCTGCTGTGATTTTTACCGTGTTTAATGTTTTGCCGTTCGTTTTTCAGGTCGGAGAGGAAAAATCGCATTTGAATTGAGAGCAGACGATGGGAGCGAGATGATTCGTGCTGATAGCCGGTGAGAAAAGATGAGACATCACAGGCAGATCAGAAGACAACCTGACCAGGAAAATAAAATTCGAGGGGTGGATTTTAAGTCGGAAAAATCTACTGGCGTAAGTGTCAAAGATTTTGTGAAAAACACTAAAAAGGGGGAAAAATCAGTAGATTTAGCCGACAGATTCTTTTGTAGTTACAGATGAAACATCGAAGTTATATCGAGGGACAAGCTGACTAGAAAAATCAAATCCGAGGGATCAAATAAAGGCTAAAAAATTCTTTGATGTAATCTTGAAATTCTTCAGTTGTTAGGAAAAAAAAGAAAACGTCTTGAGATGTTATTACTTGTGCATGATGTGTTTGATGAATGGAAAATGTTTTATGAATTAAGATAAGGTAAAAACTTTTCATATTATTATTGCCAAAGTATCGTCTACTGTATTTTGAAAAAAAAAACAATTCAATAAACACCGTCTTCAGAATAGGATTAGCTCATTTTATGAGTTCAATCATTTCCTTTCAGCACAAAAATGCCTGCTTCATCCATTTGACCTCAGAACGACACGTGTCTGACCTCTGTCCTTCCCAAGGCGCGCAAATTATATATGAGACGAGGCCCGTAGTGGATTGTTTATCGCGGTAGACACGTACATTTCCCTAATTCTCTTCAACCACACGATATTTTCCCCTTTTCTTCTAACTTCTCTCATTAGCCCCTTCTCTATCATCGTATGCAGATTTCTTTTTACATTTCTTTTCTCCATACTATTCCTGTTTCTCTAATCCTCTCCGTTCCTAAGACTATTTTTCTTTCTCTCTCATTAGAATAAGAGAAGATACTGGTACCTGGTACGGGAGAGGGGAAGCGCTTCTGGACGCGAGCCAAAAATACCTCCCTCTGACCTTACTCCTATTTTTGCGTTTTTCTCTGTCCCAAGTGCACAGTTGCTCTCTAACCATTTTTGTTTCTTTTTCTCTCAAACCAATAGACTATTTCGTCGTTTCCTTGGTGTCTGAAGTGCTACATTTTTATGTATGCAAGTAGAAAACAATCGCGCACGGGCATATCGTCAAAACAACGAAACTATAAGAAGGAGAAAAGTAAGAAATTATTGATAAGAAAAGGTACTGCATCACAATTAGAATTCTTTCAGGACGAGATCGTCAAGCTCCACGAAGATGAAGAAGCAGTTTCACCTAACGATTTCATCAATTTACTGAAGGAATGGTTCAGAAGATGTGTTGACAAACAGGGATGTTGACCCCGACCCGACCTGAAATTTCAAGTTGGGGCTGGGGTCGCAATTTTTCGACCCGTCAACATCCCTGTCGACAGACAGAGTTAATAAGCTTTACTTCATCATTAAAGTGTAATTAATTTAACTATATCTTCTTTCAGCGACTATGAGTCATCAACTTAACCGCATAAATAAGCCAAATCAGTATCATTTGGTGTCTTCAACGAAAGACGACACACCAATTCAAGCTTCAATCAATCGATCATCAACCCGGAAATTTCCTGATAAGCAATCGGTCACTTCTTGCACAAATCTCGAACTGTTTATGGGCTTTCCACTGATAAGTGGGTCATTCCTAATGAATTCGGAATTCTTTTCATTCTGTTTTGATTCAAAGAATAAATGTAGCTTACATAGGTGATTTCATGCATCGTTTTGTTGCGTACACAAGCGTGTTTTGTTAAATGTCGCATTCTTTACAGATGTAATCTTTCTAGACCTCAATTGTTGAAGATTGACAATACCAGTTGCATTCTTTGTCTTATACACATGGAAAATTTTACGTTTAGTTTTCTTAGCCATTTCATGCTTCAGGTAATAATATCTACGTTGTTGCAGTTCTAATTCCAATTTTCGTATTTGTCTTGTTTTTATCCAATCTATACGAATACCGTGTTTGGTATCATCGTATAACACAGAAACTGCATGTTAAAACCGGCGAAAGTGAACGATTTCGACAGCTTCTTTCCGAATAAATTATTCTGAAGAAATGCATGCTAATCTTTAATTTTCTATAGAACTTGTACGACATTTTCATTCAAAAACATGCGTCAAATTTTATTGGTGATCAACAATAGCGTCTCGTGATCTGATTCTTTTTGCTTTCATTTTCAGGCCGATAATAGCCTATCATTTCACGCGCTTTTTCACTTATTATGCACGTTTATCGATTTAACTTCCGATAAAAATGTCATTTTCCAAAAATTCTTGGTCGCATCTTGATTCTCATTGTTTATGTAACCGGTCAAAAAGCTTCCGAGTTTGCAAGATTTTCTTAAACTGAGAAAACTCTCTTGTCTAATGTTTAAAGATATGTGTTTACAAACCGGCGGAGGCAATTTTTAGCGGAGTCAATTTATGAAGAGCAAAAAGGGTTATGTGCTCAGCTGAGGAGCAGTCGCTCACAATGTTCACTTTTCACATGTTTTCCTTCTGACAAACGTCGAAAGTCTATTTCATCGAAATTCACCAAATTCCATTATCAGCTTTGCTTTGAAGTGCCCGCATTTTTATCATCGAAAGGATTTTTGTGCCCTCTATCTTTCAAGGTTTAAAATCATATTATGGCTTTCAAACATGAAACAGAATATAAACCTCAGATTAGGAATTTCAATTTTTGACATAATAGCATCGTAAAATTCGTTATTTCGATCCTCTTTTGAACATGTTATCGTTTTATTTTGACATTTGGTAGTTTTATCTAATTTTTACGTACCTTGAAAGGTAATTTTAACTTGTAAACTCATCGCTCAATATTTGCAAATATTGAAAATGCACCCAATTGGTTTACCGCATTGGTGGAGTGTCGATATTTCTATATGAAGGCCACTGGGCGCATGTCTTCGTCTTTCCCCTCTCCTTGAATTCCATGTTCTCTCACTTCCATTTCATACACTCTGTCAATCATGCCTGCTCTCGTTGTCTTTGAATTCTCTCGTTTTATTGCGTTCTTTTAAACCTATGATTTCCTCATTCGTTTCAAATCGATGTTCATTTTATTGAAATAAACTTTTCAGGTATAATCGGCTTTGTAGTTCAGTCTAAAAGTTCCTAAACTTGACGGAAGATGCACGGTTATGGAGCTATGGAAGGTAAATGTTTGTCTTTAAATCTTTATCAGATTGAAATCATCTCAAGACGATTTTCTTTAAAACATCGAAAATTTTTAAACATATAATTCAACTATGAAGGAAAACTTCAACAGTATAACTTTATTTTGCTTGATATATCTAAAAAATTTTTAACTTATGTCAATTTGATGAATAATATCAAGTTTTCAGTTGATTCTATAATTTTCGGAAAGTCAGCCTCCCAGCCTGAATCCTGCATAAACATTTACCTATTACTCTACCTATTTCCTTTGCTGCTACTGATTCTACTCAAGAAGCAGATTATCAGTTCGGATGTTCGGCTAATTTATCAGCAATGAAATGGCAAAAAATCTCTTTCGTTCACAATTTTCGAAACTTATCATTTTATTTGTACAAAGTTGATTTTCGCTGTAAATAGGTTTTCTCTCTTGAGACTTTCCTCATGTCAAATGCGGTTCGAAATAAGGGTATTCTAATGTCACGTTTTCTGGAAAAGTTCGAATAAACCACTAAACCATAACAGATAGGATTTATTCATAGAAAAATGACAAATTATGAGATCAATTGCATGAGTTTTCTACTGCTAAATATCACGGTTCATATCAAATGGATGAAAGCTGACAGATTGGTTAGTGACTACACGAAAGTTTTTATTTGTTTTTGATGGTTATTGAGAGCATACAGGAATCGTCAATAGTTGGTTTCCGGATTTTCAGCATGTTGTCGTTCCGGACGACTAAAGAGCACGGACAGATCGGACAGGTAGCGGTTATAGGCTCTGAATTTTTTTTTTTTCAACTAAAATCTTTCCTTCATCACCAAAGTTTTTTTAATTTTTTTACCAGAGTATCGTACTTCGAAAATTTTCAGAGTCAAATATTGAGAAGAAGAACTGATACGAATTTCTGTTCTAGTTGCTTACATATGACAATTTTATAAGAGACTTTTCCAAGGGATAAAGAAGAAATCCTTACTCGGGTCCGCTGCTTTCGTGGAATTTCGACATTGCCAGCCGATCTCTGAACATTGTTCGTAGGACACTGCAAATAGGGGCAACAAGAAGCTCTAGCAGCTAAGGATTGAACGATAACGGTACGGCACGGGAAAATCGGAAGGAATTTGAATGAATTGAGAAAAATACGGTAAATTATCGGTTTTTTTTTTCAAATCCGAGAATTTACCGATTCTGATAGGACTGTGATAGAAATAGCTAACCAAAAGATAGAGGAAATTGGTTATTCGAGAAGAGAAAGAGATCCCCGAACACAATGATAGCTTGTGTTAGCCCCATTGAACTTGACAACGATGAAGATGATATTTTTATCTGGCATGATAATTGGACTAATTCAAATTTATGATTTTTAATATTATTAAAAAAATCTCTTCAATTAGAAATTTTGAAGTCAACATTTCACGACTACCAATATAGGCAGCAGCATATAATTATCATGTCTGATAAATATTCGACAAAGCTCAAAAATGACATCAACAACCATTTTTGAGTCCTGTTTTAAAAATCATCGACTCACTCCATTTCCAGTCGTCCATAGGCGAAGCAGGCGACGATCAGGCCGAGAAGGACGACGAACACTCGGGAGAGCATCGTTAGACTTACACGCAAGCAGTGAGCCAGACCAGGGGTACTGAAAAATCATTTTTAAATCGAGAAAAATCGATTATATCCTTATGTGTACATGAAAAACTCTTCATCATCTACAATTACGGAAACGGATTTGAAGAAATTTCCAATGTACTCTCTTTCTAAATTGACGAGACCTTTGCCTATGCGATTCGCGCCACTTGAATTTTATCGTCACTCGCGAGCGGCTGCGTGGTGTTCCTCTCTGTTCTCTCGTAAAGATGCGCTATCTCCTAATTGCGCAATCTGATATAGGAGAAACTAGGAAGAGCGCAACACAGACGCTCGCGGACGGCGATAAAATCCGAGTGGCGCGAATCGCACAGACAAGAGTCTCGTCGATTTGAGAAGAGAGTAGAAACAGAGATTGTTCAGAGCTCCTTTCATGGATGAAACCACAAAGTTCTGAACAGCTTTGATATTTGATAGGATCGAGACTCAAGATAAATTTATAAAGATCTTGTATGTCTAGCGGATTAACACTAACATCGCATTGTTAAAGTGTAAGAATAGTAAATTCGGGTTAGGGCGAACGATAATCTTCTAAAGATTATTGCAGAAAGGCAAAGTGCAGAAATGCGTAAAAATCCATGAACAATGTGAGAAAAAATCCAGACAATTCTCACGTGGATCTGTCAAATGCAAGGAACAGGGTAAAATGAAACCGAGAATAATTACGAAATGAGATAATCATGACAAGTTTGCACCGATGCATGACCTTGGCACATATTCAAGATGTAAAAATCCACTTTCAACTTCTCAAATTCTCACATCTTTTTGAAAGATGGTGTTATATTTCTAATAAAAACGCCTAAAGTAGGTGTATAGTGAAATGAGAGTTCTCGCTAGTTTTGAAAACTAAAAGTGTCGAAACCTCGAGATTTGAGACTTTTCGAAAATGATACGTTGTGAAATTCATGATATATCCGCTGATCAGCAAAATGTCGAGATCCTCATGTGATAGGTAAAGGTGTAATTAACGACGCTTTCTAAAATAAAAACCCACATCTTCCCCCAAATTAGTGGGTTTGGAAAAAATTAGTGCAAATTGAAACTTCTTAATGCAGAATTTCAATTGATTGTCTGGTACGAAAAATTTCTGCAGAAAGATCTAAATTTTAAAAGCATAAAAATTCAATATATCAAAAAAGGCTCACAAAATTATCCGGATCTAAAATATGGGCACCAAATATAATAATTTACGTGTCCGCAGAATCTCATGCAATTGTGCGATTTTTCATCCGCTTTCTCTTGAATATTACGCACACTTATAATATGTAGCTCAGATGAGTCTAGTTAGCTAAGGAACGCTGTTGATATCAGAGTTCTCGAACAGAAAGCTTCTTGATAGAAAATGCATCAAAAATGGTGAATCAAAGAGCGCCATTGATACGAAGTAAATTCAACCAAAGTTGCCTAAAGTCACCTTTTCTAATAGAAAATTTTGCAATTTAAATACAATTTCCTGAATAAAATGAAAAATAAAACCAAAAAATACTTTCCAACAGATAAAACCAAATGAAATACTAAACTAATTATTTTACTATCAAAATCTCAACTTAAAGCTAAAATTTCAAATAAACTCGAGAAGATGTTTACCATGAGATAGAACCTGTACTGAAATCTTGAAATGCTATTTTTTGCCTCGGGGGCGTGAGACAACATGATAAAAATCGCAATGACGCTGTTTCATGGACCAGACCAAATCTAAGCAAAGTAGACTGCGAAAATCACAATCTCATTAATAAAATAGACCTCAAGACGCATCTCTTTCTGCATAATATGCGCACGTCTTTGTTTAATGAGATCACAGATTACTAATGCCGATTTTCAGGAGCTATTTTTAATCATCAAGAAAATATTGTTAGTATGGTATTTTTGTTAGGGGAAAATTCAAAATGAGCCCGCTAAGCCAGTATTCATAAACGGATTTGGAGGCTCAGATCTTTTTTGAGAACGTTGAAAAATGTCGAAACAACCCAGTTTGAGCTTATTCATCATCTTTACGGGTCTCGAGATTATAAAATGAGATTTCCTATTTTGGAATGGCACCAAGAAAACATGATCTAATATTAGAAATATTCGAAAATTTTCGAGGAAATATTATTGCTAAAAGTGAAATTCGAGTTTCGAAATTGTCGAAAGAATGATCAAATAGGGCTTTAAATCGTCATACCAGCAACAGCAAAAATTTCTCACGATGCGTACTTTAACCCACGAAGACATGTGAAGTGCAGGAAATTTTGACTTTACGAAGCCACGTCGAGAAAAATCGGTTAATGCGTAAAATTAGCGTGTCACATGAGTCGTGAGATAATTAACCGAGCTTACTTCCGGAATATTTATTCCAGAAAAAGTGGATCAAAATTGGGATTAGTAAGGAGGTCTAGTCTTAATGACTTTTTATTTTTTACACCCTTTAAAAAAATTACTACGATCTTTAATTATGAAAAGCCAGACACAAACATTTTGCAGAAAAGTCAACAGAAAACAAACTTTTTCAAAAGATATGCAGAACCATAAATAAGTGCAAAAACCCAAATTATCGTCACGCACAAAATAGCCTAATGTCAAACTTTTGTCTGGATCTAAACTTGCACCATTCAGAATTCCGACTGATTCTGGCAGCCGGGCTTTATTTACTCACAATTATCCGAATCCCAGATGCGGATCCGGATATAAAATGCACCGCTCCATTAAAAATTAAGGAGGCATGATTTATTCGGGCCATTTTGGGCAGGAAACTCTATTCCCTTGATGATCATTTTGAATATTTCTTAATTCTAAAAAAATTAGTCCATGAATGTAAAAAGGATATTGAAGACTCGAAAGTTTCTTTCCGATACAGAATGAAAATGAAAAAAACTAGAAAATCATACAAATAAAAAGGAATAACAAAATAACCCCACGCGGATTTCGCGTACACCTTTCCGGCTACGAACTTGCGCATAATCATAGTCAACTGCATATTCATGAAGCTTGCAAAAATCCCAAGAAAATCTCTGCGGATAAGATTTCAAACGGCAAGAATAAAGGCCGAGTTTTTGTCGATGGTATAAAATTCCGAAGTTCATTTCTTATTTACAGTGCAAACATTGGATATTTTTAGAGAATGTTACAAAAATGGCGTTGCGATTTGAGGTAAAGAAAAAATACTCGTGAATTGAGAAGAGAAATCAAACATTTCCATAACTAATATCAATTTGGGGTCTGTTAAACCAAACTCAGATTAATTCAAGTCAGAGATGTGAAAAAAATTCTGACTCCATTTCTAATATTCAGCTCTACATCATTCTAGATCGATCAACCTTAGTGTAAATTTGAGGAAAATTTTAAAGAGCAACTTACTAAAAATGTACAAAAATCGTAAATCTAGAACTTTAAGCTAAATCGTTCATTTTGTTGTTAGAAAGAGCTATCTGAATGAGTGAAATGAATGGTGTTGATAAAAAAATAGACGAAAGCTTTCAAAAATGCGCATTTTCGAGGGATCTGATTAGATTTGCAAGAATTTCGAAATTTCGCTTTGAGAAAATGCATCCGAGAAAATAATTGATGTTTGATGATTTTCCGGAATTAGAAGAAATCTTGAATGAAGTTCTTGAACCGTAAATTCTCGTGTTTATTTTTAGCTTAAAGTCTAGTACAGAATAGTGAAATATTTCATTTGGAACACAATTGATTTAAAAAAAAACAAAATTAGTCAACGGCAACAGTCAATAAATTTTAATCAGACAATTTTCATCTTTATTCGTTTCAAAATTGCTTCAGTTGTACAAATTCTCGATAGTTCAATACCCGCTCCAATAGTTCTTGCATTAGATTCCAAACCAAAATTCCTTCCAATAAATCATCTAGCTACTGAATAAGTGCCTAAATTTGTGTCATTTCCAGGAAAAACGAAGGCCAAGAGCGATTTTCAATCTAAAAATAATAAAAAAACGAACTTTTACTTATTAAAATGCAAATTTTCAAACAGAAAAATACCGTTACGTGCTCAAAAAGTCAATAATAGCGTGGTACATCAATTATCCATAATTACCCTCTTAATTGGGCAATTATCTTTCAAGAAAATCGAAAGAAATCAATAAGAACCAAAGAAAATGCACGAAACGAGTGTCAATGGAAGTGTGCGCGGCTACTTTGCAAAACCGGCGGGCCCGAAACAGGGCTGCGCGAAGTCGAAACTTTTTATTCTCTCTCTCCACGCTAACGTATTGGTTATTTCGTTTTACTCTGTCTTCTTTAGAACTTTAAATTTCGAAGTTTTCCGAAGTTTTAGAGAAGAAAGAAGAGCGAAATGATCGATACGCTAGCGTGGGGAGAGAATAAAAAGAAAAAGAAACTTCGACTTCGCGCAGCCTGGTTGGTCCGAAACTCTCATTTTCCCGCTTGCCGTCGCCTCTGCGTGAATTTTCACTTTTCAGATCCCAAATTTCGCCCTAAATTTTTGCCAAGTTGCACCGCATTATTTTAATTTCTCATTTGCACAACAAATTCACCCTCGTCTTACCCGAACTTTCCAAATCGCTGGCCTAAATTATTTTGGGAATTTCCAATTTTCGAAACTTGGCATATTCCCTAATTGTCCCCAATAATAAAATTGAGGTTTCCGAAGCATTCTAAAGTTTCCCTGAGCCTTTTCAGCAGAATTTTTGACGATTTTTCACTTGCAACTGGGGGTTTTCGAAATTTCGAAAAATCGATCATTTGTATCGATTTTCTTGGCCTAAATGGTTTTGATTTTTGATCGGTTAGGCCGTATTTTGGTAATTTTGGGAGTTTCCTAGTGTCTATTTTGCCTGCATCTCGATTGCGCGCTGACCTCCCCTCCTCTTTCTCTCTGCCTTCCCCATTCGACTGGCTTGGGACGCTGCCTGTCTAAGTCTTTTCCCCTCCCCCCTTTCCATACTTCCTCGCCAAAGAGAGGCCTTCTCTGTTCTCGTCGCCTGGCGCTCTCTTCAGC
>LIAE01007181.1:121524-138414 GCA_002287525.1 Diploscapter pachys
GTAAATTCTAAGTAGGATTATCAGTTGTCAGTGGATTTCCATTGAATCAAATGTGATTTTGAAACTAGAAAAATTTGAAAATTTACTTTTTTTTTTTTTTGAAAAAATCGATATTTTTATCGATTTATTGATTGATATCGATTTTTCACCTGTCAGAATTCGCCAGTTTAAATCAAAATTTTGATACTACATTTTAAAATTGCAAAGAACCCGACATTTCAGCCCCAAAGTGCGTACTTTCTGTGGATGAACGCGAACCGCGAGAACATCAAGAAGGATCTCGGACTGGACAAGGTGGACATCGGCAAGATCGGAAAGGAGGCAGGCAGACGCTGGGGCGAAATGACTGCCGACGACAAGAAGGAGTGGGAGGAGAAGGCTAATCAGGCGAGTTTGAGGAAAAAATAAAAATTCAGGAAAAAAGATAATTTCAATTATTTTCAAAAAAGACGAAGATTCGATTAGGAAAAAATCGTGAAATAAAATGTTTTGAATTTTGAAAAGGAAACAAGGAAATGAAATTTGTATTTCCTTGAGGATAGAATGAAATATGATTTTTTTCAGGACAAGGTGCGCTACGAGAGAGAGAAGGCGAGCTACGACGCGAGCCGAGTCAGCGGCGGCCTCGGCCAGGCCATGTGAGCCAGAAGAGCGAATTGAGACGGCTCGTCTGAGCAGGTATAACAAATAAAAATCATGAAATTTGACTTGTAAATCGTGTTACGAGAAAAAAACTGAAAATAAAAAAAAAAAAACTTGATTTCATTTTGAAAAATAGATTTGTTTTTGCAAAAATCTCGAATTTGCAGGAATCGGTAGTGCCTGGGGGACGCGTGCTGCAAACCACTCGACCACCTGCCCACTGGCCGGTTTCCTGTCAAGACGGCCCCCCCTCGTTCCTTTCGATCCAGGGATCTCCACACACCTCTTTTTGTTGTCCTGTAAGCTTGCACCCCCAACCCCAACTCCAACTTTTTTCTCACCCCCAAAAGTTGGGCACTTGTAAAATTTACTATTTTCTGGAAAGTTACCCATTCTTGTAATTTTTGGATATAAAAGCGAACTTTCTGGACGAACAATGGGTGAAATGAGTAAATTTTACAAGACCACCCCTAACTTCACCCCCATTTTTCTGTAGTCTTTCCCCATTTTTATAATTTAGTTAAAGAAAATATTTAATCCCCATTTTCTCTGAAAAATGATTCATTTTTTCTTGATTTGGTTGATATTATTTTCTGAAAGTTTCAAACTTTTCGTTTGGACTTTTGCAAATTTCGCCTAATTCTCGATTAAAACAATTAAAATCCCCCGTTCTCAAGATCTCGGAAACCGGAAAATGGCGATGACGAAATAATTGTATCAGGGCCTTGCAAATTTCACTGAAAAAATCACTAACTTCTATGGAGTTGGAGAGGTCCTGACTTGAAAATTTTCCTGATTTTTCCCGGAATCCGGGACCAATTCCGCTATTTTCCGGTTTACCCACGACACTCGATTTTTGAACGTCTTCTAAAACTTATTGTAATGATGCTTCACTCCATTTTTTCACCCCTACCCCTTTTCCCCAAAATACTCTAACTTTTCTAAATTCGTTTCTCTTTTCCACCTTCCTTTTCAACTATTTTATTTTAGTCCACGGGTCGTGTCTGATTTTATTTTAATCGATGTGTTGGTCAAATAAATAAAGGTCAAAAAGCAATATTTTCGATTTTTATAGGAAAAATTACCAAAATTTTTCTATACACAGCATGATAAAACGTGTCAAGAGATTACGATAACTCAGGAAGTCAATATTTTTGGAATGAATGACCCCAAGAGTCCTAAAAAAGATTACTGGATTTTGAGGGAAAAAGCAAACTTCTGTTTATGAAATTGAAACTTGGAAAATTAACATCAGAGTTGCAAATTTAAATCCGATCGGATCTTTCTCTTCCTCCTTCGTGCTTCTTTTGCACTCTATGTTCCTATGCTACTTCGTCATTTTCTGTCTCTCCCATATCATGTCGGGGTCCCAAATTTGCAATCCTGACTAGCAAACATTGAAATTGTCTTGTCAAACTTTTTCCAATTCAACTCATTAATCGTCGACCGACTGTCCGAAATGGATTTCTGCGCGAACGTCGGCTCCGTGTCCGTGGGCATCGGGAAGAGAGTCATCGGGTTCCGACTCGAACCGATCACCGCCACCATGATGGTCGTCTCCGTACAGACATGTCTCATCTTCACAGGTAGATTTCGAAAAGTCCCCCACGTTTACTGGATCTTACTGTACCTGCAAAAATGATACCGAATAGATCCTGACCTTGTATTCTTGAGAACCAAACAGCATTAATCTGGACTCGCATGTCTTATTGTCAGAAAAAAAAAAAACATCTTCCTTTGTTGAAAATGATTAGGAAAGTGATCCAAAAAGTCGAATTTTCGATTTTTAAAATCGACTAAGATGCAACATAAGAAAGAGTACTTCTAGAGCTAGAGACTTCGTCTCCAGACGAAAATGCACGTGTTGTTTTTTTTTTCTAGGTTGCATGTAAATTGTGCAAGTGCTAAGTGAAAAATTCAATCAAAAATCCTTCAAAGGTTCAAAATTACTGCAATTCGGATTTTTAAGCGCTCTCCCTGGCGTTCAGCTACATCGACCGCGACATGGCGTCGACGGTGTTTGGTTCGGCCGACTATCGCATTTTCCTGCTCGTCTACGCGTCGCTTGCCTCCATCACCAGTCTACTTTTTCTCGTGATCATTTTCGTCGGACTTTATGGAGTAAAATTGAATATTTTTCTTAATAGCGTTATTTTGACATTGGTAATTAAAGAAAAAAAAGTTTGATTGAAAAAACGTGACACTGATAAAATTGTTGAAGATGATTCATGGCGAACTTAGTAGATTTAAAGGCGAATGATGAAGAAGATTGATGAAAGATTTCCCGTAATTTTTAGACGGTAGAAATTCTATAGTAATCCAAAAAGTTATTAATTTTCAGTATCTACCACACAAGAAAAAGCTGATCGTGGCGTCGTTCTTCTTTCAAATAACGCTCTTCTTCCCCCTGTCAGTATCAGGTGCAGTAATTTTATCATAAAAACAAAAGAAACTTACTCCACGCATGTTCTATGACATGTGATGATGGTTCATTGGATTTTTCAGATTTGCTAAAATACGTCCCATTTCAGGACTTTTCCTGCATTCCCAAATGTGGTACAAGGGAGCGACGCTGTTGAACAACCATACAAGAGAGAATTTTGAGCGAATGATCGACGCCACGGCGCGGCTGCAGATGCACAGACATGCCAAGACACAACCGGTTAGGATTTTTGTTGTTCAATTTTTTTATCTATTCAAGAATCAACATGAAAGTTTAGGCTAAAGATATCTATTGATAGAAAGCTTGTCTTCTTACAATTAGTGAATTTGAGTTAGAACAATATGAACAATTCTGCGAATTATCCGAATTTTATCAATGATTTTGCTTCAGACCATAAAAGTACCGTACAACCTCACCCATCTGCACAACACCATCTCCGAGGTTCAGGTAAGAAAAATTCGGTAGTCAAGTTTTTGTTAATGAATGAAGTCAATTCTGATTAATCTTTCAGCGAACTTATTGCTGTTGTGGTCTCAACGACGCTGAGGATTACGGTCCTAAATTCAAGGTTCGAGAATTTTGTGATTTAAAAAAATCGACACGAAGCTCAGCCCACCCACAACGTGAATTGGAATCTCTCGGTGCTGCTCTTCATCGACGGCAAAGTCGAGAACATGTCTTGTCCTTCTATGTAAGTGAAACTCTCAAATTTGTATCTGCCGTTACAAATATCTGAAATTTTAAAAATCTTACTCTGACACTGATTATCCGTATCAAAGTCATGAAGGCCGTCTTTTCTTGTAGTACATTTGTCAATTCTATTCATTGCATTGGCGCTGAAGAAATTCCTAGAGCTATCTCTGACTCCAACACTGATATTCGATGCCAAATTCATGTATCTGAAACTCCGACTTTTTAATTTGAATTGAATGGTTCAATTTCAGGCAATTCGACAGCAAGAGTTCATGTGCTGTGGCGCTATTTCGCGGTTGTGAGTGGGCGATTCTCCACACACAGATCAACATCGTCCAGTGGCTGTCCGTTCTCGCATTCATCATCTGTTGGATCACCACCCTGCTGCTGCCATTCATCTACAGGATTTTTGAGGCTTGTGAAAATTTTCTTATCTCTAAGAATTTTGCAAATTTCAAAAATCACTACGTCATACGTGCTTTGAATTGACTCTGATTTCAATTTTCAATAACAAGCATTCCCCGATCTTCATGAAATTGCATGAAGAAACGCGAAGTTTGTCGCATGTGTCTAAGTTTCTAGAAGATCAAATTTGAAGTAGAATGGAGATTTTTGTGCAACTGTAAGGTTTGTCTAAAAATATCGTGTGATTTAATTTTGCAGGTAGAGCGACAGCGAGCGCGCGCCACAGCGATCCGCATCTGGCGGGCGAATCTCCACGAGCAACTCTACAAAGAGAGGTCCAAATATCAGGTAGGTCATTAAAAATTATTTCATCGACTCGATTTTTTCTATTTTCGAATTAAGTCCTCAGTCTATCAGTGCCCATATGAACATTTTGATGTAAAATTAATAAAAACACATTAACTTTAAGATCATATATTATTTTGATACTTGCAGAAGCAAAAGCTGGCCGGATCTCAGAGCCGATCGATCGCACGAAGTTCGTCTGCATCCAAACAAGAAAAGCGAGCAGTGCAGAAGAACAACAATAAAGGTACGATGAAGTTCATGCTGAATATAATGATCGTGAGTACTTCTTCATTCAACGATTGAAATGAGTACTTCTGTTCCAACAGTAGTCGCTTCCCAAGGAAGGTATTCGTTATTTGAAGTAAAGTACCCGCAATTAAGGATGACTTTCCAAAAATTCATTAAAAAATTTCAGTGAGCCCTTCCGCGTCGAAGCAGAGCCAACAAAACAAAGCGAAAGAGCAAAACGGACATGAAGAAAAAGTCGAAGAACGAGAAATAAAATAGCATTTTCGAAATTTCTGATAGAATAAAACATACAGATTTTACAAATTATGAATAGTCGCTTTTTGATGATAGGATCGTAGCGACAATCATTCCACGGAAATGACAGAAAATGGTCAGATTTCGATGCTCACAGATTACCGATATCATACCGTATCACGATATTCTTCATAGTTGTAAGGAACTCATAGAGACCTTGATACATATCTCATAGACAATGATAAAACTACTTTGTGCATGGAATTACTGTTTTAAAATTTACATGATGGGCAGGAATATTGACGGAGCAGTAAGATGGCGCACCGCGAGCTTTTCCAAAAACCCCATACTACCCACATCACACCACAATGAAAATCAACTGCATCGCAAACAACTCTGATGATGGGTTATGCACTATTTTAGTACATGACCTAATTCCTAAACTAATTTTTCTTACCTTTTGTAGTTTTTACCAGGTGAAAAATCAGGTAAAAGCTACAATCTAATAATAGTAAACATCTGGTAAAAACTACAAGAGGTCAACTTTTGAGAGGGCAGACAAATCTTAACGCAGGTGCAATTTTTAATTGTCTGAAAAGTCTATCTTCTAAGCGAGTACTATAAATACAAAGCTAATTGCCTAAGCAACGTCTCGCATTGTTACTCTATCCATTTCAAGTTTTGCCGTTTTTGTTTCGAAAGCGCTACCTTTTCTAAACCGTACTGTATTGAGATCACTTTCCTCAAATTGTTATTCTACAGATTTATTATTATCATTAGAGAAATAATTCGCAGAACCGAATGTCTTGGTGCAATAGAACTACGTCTATTGCAAAGGATTATGAAATTTGTGGAGGTGAATTAATTTTCAGTTTACGCATTCTTACATACTATTCTGCATTGTTTTTTTTGTTTTATAAATCTCGGTAACGATTTACTATTTTAGAATTATTAACATCAGATTCATTACTTTACAAATTGATCATTATATGGAAAGCTATTCTACTTAATCGAGATATATTTGGTATAGATTAGTTAAATAGTTTTATATCGATTTTATCTTCAAAAAATAAATTCATCTATAGACTTTCAAATCACGGCCAGTTTCTATAGCATCTTATTCATACCGACTTTTATGGCCATATTTATGATATATCGATTATTTCGAAAACGTGGAAAGTTTTCACAATTCGAAAAATTAATAGTCATCTTACTTATTCTAAATATATTCTATTTTATCTGTTTGTCGATAGAGGTAAGTTTTATACTATTATTTTTATGATATAATTTCCAATATATGCATTGAAGTAGGATAATACTTTAGGTTTTGTTGATGGCCTATAATGACGTTATGCGCCATTGCTGCCAAGATAGTGATGATATGACATTCAGGGTAACATAATTTAAAATTTTAGCCACGTATATCAATCAATATTCATCTACAGTTTAAGCGAATCGTTTAAAATATATCTATGTTGCTACAAAAAAGTGTCAACATTTTCTGAAATAGTATGAACCATATTATTATAGTTTTCCATACATTATTTTGCCATAATGTCTCTACTTTTCTGTCGCTTCCAAATAACTAAAATACAAATTTGTTTTAAATTTATTTGACATATAAAGTTAACTTGAATCTAATATAGTTTAAATTTTTTATTAATAGCTGATAAATAAAATTATAGGGATTCATGACTCAGTTACTTGTTATGTTTAAAGATAGATGGTTACTGATAGCCATAAGATTCGTTTCGACTGCAGCTACGATATATAGAGCTAGGACATTTTCACTGTTAGAAATTCTTCCACATACATATGTCGGTTTTGATACAAAATGGCTCAATTTAGTGACCGTAACGAAAAAATAACTAAGCTATTTGCCATTATATTTTGGATATTGGTCGGATTTCATATTATTTTTGGCTGTATCCTCAAACTAATTCAGTTTGGAATTACCTGGTTGGGCACATATCAAATTGTCGATATTGTTAATATAATTAATATAGTTGATTCACAATATGTAATAGCTTTTTACCAATATAATGTAAGTCAAACGAATATTATCAAAATAAAAATTATTAATATCAATTATGTCGATCATTTTTAGCATCTTTACAATGTAACAGTTTCGAAAATAGTAAATTATGCTCAGACGATAATTAGCATTGCCGCGTTTATTTATCTAAAACGGTGTTTTAATTCGTATGGCAATCTGAGCCAAAGTACAAGAAATGCTGAACGACGTTTAAATCGATGGCTAATGGCGCATGTAAGTTGGTCCGGTCAATGTTGCACCATATTATGTTGAAAATTAATATGTATAACGTTTAGATTTTATGCGAATTGGTAACAAATGATTTAGGTATTTTTGAACTATATTCTTATTTTTGCGCTGTTTGGGACAATCAGAAGCGGAAATATATAGGTAGGATGTTCTCTTAACCTTTTAACTTCGATATCTTAAACATTCAGTGGAAAATCAATTATGTTTTCGTTGTAATGATTTTTCAATATGTAATAAGTCTGTTAAGAGGAGGAATCTGTAAATAATTGATTTCCCAAACTTGGCTAATACATCAAATCACACATTCGTTTATATTTGTAATCAATCTCTGGTTTAAAATGCCGAGATTCGTTACAGTGAGTGTGAAATGATTTATTTTAAAAAACAATTTAAATTAAATTTCTAATTCTTAGCTATTTTGTCCCCTTGTATAAGTCATAGTATAAATTAACTAGTTTCATATCTTCAAAGTTAGAAGTTTGAGAGAACTTACTAGAATATTTTAGATAGATGTTTCCCCGATGGTACATCTTTGTTAAACAGTGTGATGAATTATATAATCGTAAGCATTATTAATAACAAATCTCATATTAATTGACAAAAGAAATGGAGAGGCCTATTTTGCCAACATATATCCTGAAAATATGCGCTGAGAAACCCTTAAGGAACGTTCTAAATAGTGAATCCTTCGACCTTACCATTATTTACATAAACGATAATCATTTTTTGTGTCGGATAGGAGACACATGAATGTTGCTTTGAATTTTTGAGAATAGAACTCGGCTAGTCGTGCCTTAAAGAGCCAAAATACCCCTTTTGCGTTATGTGCTTAGAAAGAGCAACTATAAAAGTAGGAGTTGTTTTCTGAACAAACCTTGAGCAGTATACTTTTCTAACATAAGAAATGAATCTACACTAGAATAAGTTAAATTTTCTACCAAGAAAGCATTAAAAAACTTTCAGGGAATTTCTAGCATTATTTCCCAATATGGATCATGTCTCCAAATAGTTATCCTGTTTTTCTTAGTGAGAGGATTGGTCAAGGTAGTTCATGTACAAATGCATGTAAAAGAAAAGGATAATTTTAGAAGAACAACACTACTGTATCACCGGTTAAGAACGAATTAGTCAAAGTTATTGAAGTTACACCTCATCGTCCGGAGCAACTGCACGCGAATAATATTTTCTCATCATGAGCCAAAAGACTGATCTGAAATTATGGTAAAATGTGAAAAGACATTCTATATGTATAGGCAAAGTTTATACAGCTCACGACTGCTTAGTTTCTTTTTTACTTGAATTGATTTATTCATTTTACTTTATCAATTCAAATGCATTCCGAAAATTTGTCTAATTTGTCTAGTGTTCAATAAAAATATTGCTTTTATTCATTCTGTTCGAATATAGCTGATATCAAAGTGTAGCATCTTATCTTGTAAGATAAAATTCATAGCAACTCTGAAAACTGAATCGAGTTATGCAAAATCAAAACTGTCCTTGTTTCAAAAACTTTCAGAGTTCGTAAAACGCGTCCAATTCAGGCGAGTAGGGTCTCAAAATGACGAGCTTATTCATTTTCGCAAATGTTACTTGTTTAGAAATGATGAAAATAGCAAACAGCAACTTAATTGACAATTATCGACGGAATTGGGCGAAAAAAATCAATGAATCGATTCTTTATGGGGTAACTGAGCACGTTCCGAATGATATATCTTATCAAGTTCTTGGAAGAAACGATAAAGGTGAATACCCATATACACGGCCTGTCAAAAGTCTTTAGTGTGATGCATTCGGTAAGTGCCAAGCTAAGACACGCATAAACGCAAACGCATGTGGTAAAGAATCGATTAATTGATTCTTTCGCCCAATTTCGTCGATAATTGCCTAATTAAGTTGTTGTTTGCTATTTTCATCATTTCTAAACAAGAAATATTTGCGAAAATGTATAAGCCCGTCATTTTGAGACTCTACTCGCCTGAATTGGACGCGTTTTACGAGCTCTGAAAGTTTTTTGAAACAAGTGCAGTTTTCTGATTTTGCACGACTCGATTCAGTTTTCCGAATTGCTATAAATTTTCACGAAGAAATGTTCCGCTACATGATTTTTTACGACTTTCTAGAGTGTGTCACATGCCACTTATGAAAAACAATCACGTTTCACTGATTATCAGTGATAATTTGATAATTCCTTTTTTTATTTGATTACTATAAATATCCAGTTTATCAGACATCAAAAGATAATTTTTTTTTAATATTAATTTAAAAATAATAGAAAATTAAAATTGGCTGCGATTATAATCGGATTTGAGTGTGATTCAGGAATCCTGATTGTGAGAGTTAACAAAGGAGCGATATATTTTTCGTCTTAACTTGTGCAAATAAATGTGCATTAATTTCTCAAAAATGAAGCCCTACATTATTATTTTCTGAATCCAAAATCTGAACCCGGTATAAAGCAGATCGAAATAGGTTAATGATCAGAATATAGGAAAATTAGTCTATTAAAACTAGCTTGTTTTCCGACGGCATTTCTTCGCTCAAATTAATACTTTGTAAGTAGTATTATTGTTTCAATTACAATTAGTCCGAATTTTTAGATATCCACAAGATGATTTTAACACGATAATTTGTGTACGTAGACTGTATTCTGATACCAGTAATGTATGAATTTTATCTTACAAGCTAAGATGCTACACTTTGATATCAGCTATCTTCGAACAGAATGAATAAAGCAATGTTTTTATTGAACATTCGACAAATTAGACAAATTTTCGTAATTATTTTTTTTTATTTTGTAGATCCTGTCGAGGAGATTATGGGAAAAATAAAAAGAAATTTTTTAGAAATTATTTTTGGCGGGAAATTATTGACCGTAGCAGGTGGTCGTAGTTGCATTATTTGTAGAGTTTTTCATGGGCTATCCAATGCTGAAAACTGCGTTCGATTTGGTCCAGAAATAAGAAAGTTATGAATTTTTTCTAATATGGGGTATATGTAGAAACTTGAAATTAGCATAACTTCGCCCACTTGCATTTTTACGAAAAACGGATAGCACCATGAGAATCAGCGTGAAAACTGAACAATATATGTGAAAATCAGTCCGATTTGCGGGCTCCTGTTTATACCGACTTTGGTCCTTACTGATATTCACTCTTAATATGACCATATCTATCGATTTTATAACGATTTATCAAATTCTGAAAAAGTTGTAAACAAGAGGGGGGAAAGTCCCCCTTCGGCTTCGCTCGTACCTGAGCCTGTTATCAAAACGATGAGAAAGAAAATGATGAGAATTGCTGGACAACGGGGAGAAGGAGAGGAGAAAAAGGAAGAAAGGGCGCAGTGGCGGAGAAGTAGCGATTTTGGCAGTCGATTTTCTGTTTATTTTACTAGTAATAATGTTTTAGATATACTTGCATTATATTGTATTCAATCAATAAATAGCAGCAAATCATTTCATAATATTTATAGAAAAAATTATTGTATTAATGCACATTTAGAATATATACGTTATATGAAGGCTAATTTCCATGGTTTAGAAATAATAATAGACAAATATACGGCAAAAAATATGCAATAAAATAATTTAAGCCAATATGGTGGCTTAAATTATGCAAGTAAATAACAATTTATTCTTTACTTAAATTTTCGTGGATTTTATAAATCTTTAGTTTTTCATTAATTTTTTCAATCTCATTTATTTATTTTCGCATGAAAATAATAAAGCATTTAGCTGGTTTTATAAATATTTTACACGGATAATAGGAAAGTTCTTATCAGAGAAGTTCTAGACGTAATATATATTCGATAACAGAATTTTATTAAGCCTAGAAAAATGACAAATTTTGTCATTCTTAACTCGTTTACTGAAGATGTACAGACTGACTCTTGAGTTATTTTCGCTTATCATCATTGCGGCCGGTAAGATTTTTTATAAATTAGTTGACAAATGAACAAATCGATTTTTTATCCAAATGTATAGACACAATTAAAAAATATGAATTGTTTGATGCTTCATCAATTTGATGAGAAATTTTGAATTTTGAATCGATTATTTTAGCGCAATCTTCGGAACCTTGCCCGAGTCAGGCGTTTGTGTACAGTCCGGAATTGAATGAATGCTATCTTTTTAAGCCAACGTTATTGAATTATGAAAAAAGTGTTGAAATTTGTGAACAAAATAACGCAACTTTGGCCTATATATCTTCAGAAGAGGAATTGAATTTTCTTCAATGTAAGTTGCAAATATTTAAGAATTAAAAAAATACACATACAATCATATATAAATAGATAAGCATATTCCAAAATAAGTTTTTAAAAAATTAAGTCAATTTTCGAAATGGGAGGGGGTGTTCATTTCTTACCAAAGCGTATTGTTTCTTACCGAAAAAGTGTATCGTTTCTCACCAATCTAAATTCATCTCGAATAAGCTGTAAACTTATAGAGCCAGGGTCAAAATAAGTCTTCTAACAAGGGAAGATTTTGACCTCGTCCTGGAATTTTCACATGAATGATACACCATTTCAAAGAGCTCGACGAGACAAATCAGCCGTGGGTGTAATCTGGATCGCCAGTTCGATTTTTATTAGCAAAATATAATGCTAACTTCAAAATTGAACTGGCGAGCTACTTCGCGCAGTTCAGCAGGCAGTTAGTGAAATGAAAAATAGTATACAAGCTCGCCAGTTTCGAATACATGCTCTAGGACATTTATTCGAAAATTGAAGCAATTTTTGAGCTCGCCAGTTCAATCTTGAAATTAGCATTATATTTTGCTAATAAAAATCGAACTGGCGATCTAGATTACACCCACGGCTGATTTGTCTCGTCGAGCTCTTTGAAATGGTGTATCATTCATGTGAAAATTCCAGGACGAGGTCAAAACCTTCCCTTGTTAGAAGACCTATTTTGACCCTGGCTCTATAAGTTTACAGCTTATTCGAGATGAATTTAGATTTGGTGAGAAACGATACGGGCGCTTCGAAATAATATACGCAAATCATTTGAAAATTTATGAACATACCATATCATGTAAATAATATGTAATATATCATTGTTAATCAACCTACAATAGAACTATTGGTAAGAAATGAACAATAAGCAATTATCAATAAATTTAAAGTCGTTTGAAGCATAATAATTATAAATTATAGACAACGTCGGGCCCCAAAATATTATCATCGCCTACATCGGAACTTATTTCGATATCCCAACTAAAACTTGGATGAATGTCGATGGAACTGTGTTCAATAATACTTTCTGGTATCCAGGTTAAGAAATTTTACATAGAAAATTATGCAACTTTTTATAAAGTGGATATTAAATAGAGAAAATTGTAGGCCAA
Organism: Diploscapter pachys; assembly: GCA_002287525.1. Taxonomy (NCBI): domain Eukaryota; kingdom Metazoa; phylum Nematoda; class Chromadorea; order Rhabditida; family Rhabditidae; genus Diploscapter; species Diploscapter pachys. The sequence continues at coordinate 134,168 of LIAE01007181.1, forward strand.
CCGAAACTCCTGAATGGCCAATGCACGGGATTCTATTCTCCTAATGATGAAAAGAAGAAGGGAGGAGCTGCTACTGTTAGCTGCAACAAGAAATTGTATCAAATCTGCAGAGCAGCGCCGAAAAAACAAAAATAATTTCGAATTTTTATTTTAACTAATTCGTTTGTATCAATGAATATTACATATTAACTTTTGTATATGTACAATTGTGGATTAGCAATCAATATAAACACGACCCGGGGTATAATCGTTTATTAGCAGATATGCTTGGTAAACGAATGGTTAGGGAGGAAGGGTAGATGATGATGAAGAGAGGAGTGGAGCTGAGAATCCCGAGACCGGTCTAGGAGTAGAGTAGTCGCAGGAGCGTTGGGTACCTTGGTTGTCTGCTGACCTGCTGAGGAAGATGAATTGGCCTCTACTGAAACCATTGGTATTTATACCCTAGCCATTATCTTACTAGAGATAGCATATGCCAATTTGATACCATCAATTTGGCTCTGTGTAATTGCATAATCGGCACAACCGATTGTTGCAAGTTATCATATTAACAAAAATTGGTTTTTGTATCAAATTAGATTTTGAGCAGGATTTGTGAATGAACGTCCTTTGTAGATAAATAAAATACAATAAATAGTTGCCAAAACTTGTGACTGGCTCACACTCAGCGAGCACAATATTCATCAAGCATTTCGACTACTTGCTCAATTTCATTCCTCTATTTTTGCTCATTATTGCTGGTGATTTTGATTGATTTTCTCCATTTTTCTTGAATTTCTACAAAATCCATTCAATTTTTCTGTGAAATTCATTCATTTCTTGAAAAAATCTCCAATTTCTCTCAATGTTGGTCCATTTTTTTTGTAACTTCTTACAATTCGCATTTTTTGAAATACCGCAAATATTTCTGCTCTTTTTCAGCGATGTCTCGTTTCTTCTCGCAGCTCACCAACTTCTGCACGCCGAATCGCCGCCACAGGAAGAAGCTCACCGCCGCCGGTGAAAATTTCAGTCTTCATTCAAAGCCGGAAAAAAATGGCAATCATACTCGGGAATTTTACATCCCCATTTACTTTGCCTGATTTTGTGCAATTTTTCTACTTCTTCAGAAAAAAAGATTTCCTGTTTAAAGAAAAACAATCCATTTTTATGAAAGTCGAAAATTTCAGGAAAAATATTTTTTCAGGCGATCACTTTTCCCCGAACCTTCCTCGCAGATCGGCGCCTTCGAGCAGCGGCCACAGCCAGATGCAGCGCTCCGTGTCGATGATGACCATATGGGAGGAGCCCGCCGCGATCGTCCACAAATCTCGGGTACCAAATACATTTTTAAGAAAAATTGGGAGATTGATTTTTCATTTTTTTAAAAGAAAAATTAACTTGTAATTTTCCACCTTTACTGCTGCGCGATGACAAATTTCAAAGGTTCCAAGCTTTGGAAGACAATTTTTGGCTATTTTTCTATACTTTTTCCAATATTTAAGCTAATTTTTCAAAATCCCGAAATTATTGATTTTATGAGTGAATAATTTTAATGAAACTGAATAAAAAGTAGATAATAGACGGAGTTAAATCTGGATTTTTGCAGTTGAAGGGCATGGAAAGAGGTATTTCCGAGGAGGAAAACGAGGGATACGAGACGGCCTCGGCGCTTAGCCCCGAATGCAAAGGAAGAAAGTCTCCCAGGAAGGGCAGGAAGAAAAACGAGCAAGAGCAGGGAGGAAGCAGTTAGTTTGATTCTTGGAATTATCAAAAATTCTGGAGGTGGAAAATTTCAAATATTCTGATTTCTCTAAATTTTACGAAAGTCTCGTTCAACCTTAAGAATGCGAGTTATTCCTTTTAGAAGTCGGCGGGTATTTTATAGCGCTTTTTATATTGCCAGAAGCAAGTTTTTTTCATAAGTGTAGCAAGTTTTGAAAATTCGAAAATTTATAATCTTTGAAATTTCATAAATAAAAAAAGCCATCTTACTGGCTAAGCGAGTAGTTTTCTCGAACTATTTCAACACTTTACCCTTTCCATTTTATTTCTGTTTATGACTAGGTCTTCATCTGTTAACATCTAGAGATAATGTTAACAATAGAGGGAAAAAGAGGAAAGTTGATGTATTAGAAGGGCGAAATAATGGTGGAAGATAAGAGATGGAAAGATAAAAAGAAAGTTAGAATATGCATAAAGTCGAGAGAGAACATAGTGTAAAAACTCGATTTGCGAGATCAGTCGAAGTGAGCCATTAATGAACGGCGAAACATTTGGCTTAATCCAAGGATTTCATCGAAGTCAACCCGTTTCCCAGTTTTTTGGACTTTTCCAATGATCTTTTCTTCGGCATTATCAAGCTAATGTCTAATGTATTTTTTCAAGGATTTTCTTCATGCCAAACTTGGTTCTTATCAAAATTTCTATCTTTTCTCGATTTCTGAAAAAATACGGTTGATTGAAAATGTTTCAATCAAAATCTTATTATCATCATCGGATTTACTATTGCTACAGGCATAATTCTTGGTAAGCCGCCTTCTTACCGTATTTACTATCTTTCCTATCTCTTGTTGTCTCGTACTATTTCTTTCTGCGAGGGAAACCTTATTTTCTCTATTCCTCTTTTCTTACAAGAAGAATATTTTCTTATTCTTTCCTATCTCTCGTGCTACCTGCTATTTCCCAGCTTTATGAGTGGAATTAGGTACGTACACTTGAAGCTGTTTGAACTGAACTACGAAAATAGTGGAGAAATTTCAGAGGTAAAAAGAAAACGGTATTTCTCTGAGAAATAGTAAGGGATTTTGGGGAGAGGAAGAGAAAAAGAAGTAAATGTTATTTCGGCGATTTTTCAATGGCGCGACAGACAAGCGGAGTGTTTGAATTTGGTATTACGATTTGCCGACTGTAAGGTTTTAATTTGGACTATTTTTAGTTTTCTTAAATTTTATGGGATTTCCAAATGCGATACTTTTATCAGATAGGCGCTTTAGAGCTGACATGACTATTTGAAAAATTTTTGTAGATTAGAACTTCTTTCTCGAAATATACTTGAAAGATAAATATCCGGATCTTTCTGTGCAATTATAAAAGTTCATCTTGTGGAAAACAAGCTTTTCTAGGGTAGTAAAATTCAGACTTTTTCACATTTTATTATGTCTCACGTCTCAGCTGAACTATTTTAAAATTGCTCTCTTGTCATTGCAAAATTCGAACGCCGAAAAGTTGGGAAAAGACATTAAGGAAAGTGAGAGATTATTATAATTCCGGAGATTGAAAGATCTGGGAAAATATTAGAGATAATGAATTAGAGAGAAAAGTTGTAAAGAAATGATAAATGAACAACAGAAGGTGCTGACACCAGTGAAGCTTCTGTTAGGAGGGAGATAGAAGAATTAATAGAGTGCTTAGAGAAAAGAAGATGAGAGAAAAATTGGGGAAAAAGAAATAAAGTGATAGAGTCTTGCCGTTCCTCTACAACTCTTGCTTCTATTCTTTATCACTTGGCTGCTTTCGTAAAATATATTATTTCCGAAAGAGAGTAAGAATCAAATCTATTGGCAATAGATTTTGAGTAGCCAGCTTGTAGGATGAGATTTTTGGGTCAGCTTGATCCTTTAACATTCTTCTAGTTGAAATTTTCGATTTGTTTTGAAAGAGTGAGAATTTCTTATCCTGATTTCATGTATCCGACCTGTTATGTAATTTCTATTTGTTCTAAATTTCGAAACTTCATTTTCTATTATCATAAATTTAAAATCATTACTCTCACACAGTCTGAACATCCATGAAATTTTCGAAATGGCTGCTTTTTATTTTGAAACAGAAAAATCGCTGGATTTATTATTTTTTCTTTCCTCTTAGCATAAATATGTCACTCTTATTCATATTGCTCATCTTTAGATGGTCATTTTTCTCACAATTATCTCCTAAAACCTTACTTATCTCCTTTTTCTGTCTGAATATTTGACCTTCGGGGACAAATCTTCTAATAAGTGCTGTATTTGTCGATTTTGGACTGTAGGCGTATTTTCGCGCCAAAGTTTATCTGGCCGATTTTTTCCCTAGTTTTCCTCATTAACAGATGCTGAATTTTCGCGATTTTCATCGCAACCACCTGCTTATTTTATGTGCCAGCCTATTTTATGGTTCTATTCTTCATCATAGGATTAGAGATTTTGAGATCCAGCCAAACTGTTATTGCCATTTTTCGACAGTAAATCTGTCATTATCCCCTAAAACCTGTCTCATTCTCTCTGAAAAAC
>LIAE01007182.1:13343-28713 GCA_002287525.1 Diploscapter pachys
CCAGTTCTCTTATTTCAATTCGATGAATCTATTTTAGCTTCGCCCTCTACAGCATTTGATTGAAGCGAAGAAGGAACGAGAAGCGAAATCGGCCAAACTCGTGAGTACCTTGTTTTCGTTATTTCTGCGAGTTTTCAAATGTCCACTCGGTTTTATTCTTTTTTCTTTCATTATCTCGCGTATCTCGCACTTCTTCCTTTAGAAAAGGGAGAAAATAGTGTGACGTTCCACAAGCTCGAATTTTACAAAGAATTGATGATGAATTACCTATTCGATTGTGAAACTCTGGCGATTTCAGCGAACGAATGCGAAGCTGAGACGAATCGACTCGCTCTGGACGAAGGGACACGGCGTTGGAAGACTTGAAATTGGTATGAACAGAATAATGAAGGTTTCCATTCGGGAATAATTTCAGGCCACGGGATTTCGGACGAAGAGGCATTCGTGATCGAGGCAGCCCTGATCGATGCACTGCGAGTCGACAATTTGACCAACATGAAGGTTTGCCTAATTTTGACTTAACATTTTTTTATTTTTGAATGTTTCAGTCGGGCGAATGGCATGGTCTCTCTAAGTCGTGGGACGCGTCCATGAAGGCTGAGCTAGGTGTTCATCTGCTTTACAGGTAAATTATTCTATTTATTTTAGGTTTCAAAAGGGAAAAATCTTTCAGAATAGCCTGAACAACAGTAAAGATTCAGATTCTTATTAACGTTTTCCTTGTTACATTTCGAAAATGCTAAAGTCATCCTAGAAAATTGCTATTCAGATTATGCTCTTTAAAAATACCTTGTCGTTAAAGTCTAATGCTAAATTTATTGTTGATTGATTGCAGAGCATTCGCAGCCTTGCATGCAGAGGGAGTGCGAGTCGTTCACGTGGATTCTCTGCCTGGCGCCTCTGCCTCGACTCCTTCCAATGCGCCTGTTCAGTCCGGCAGGCAGCCTAATAGGAAGAAGTGATTACGATCAAATACGATAGCTACTCAACACTCGTTATTTTCTTCTAATTTTTATAGCACGGTTTTTCAACGAAACTTCTCATCATAGTTGGTTTCAAGATACACTTCTAGTGCTGTGTACAAAGCTGTTCATTACAATTCTAGTGTTACTTTCGAATAGTCCTTAGGAACATTATTCAATAGCCATTTTCTGAGTCTTCCACGACGTCACAATCATGAGTATGTGCTGATCCTTTTCAGTTGCCATAATCAGCCTCTATCTCGATTTCACCAAATTCATTTCGGCTTTATCATATCTTCCCATCTGCAGGTGCAATTATTTATTTTCACTTGATTACTTAATTGATCCTCTGTAATTCACTTTGTTTTCTACTCGCTTATTATTCGTTTGAATCAAATAAACCATTCTGTAATCGAGAGTTGGTTTGATTATTTATCCATTGGTAAATATCCAATGATCTATCTCTAAGTTTTGTATTCGGATTGAATTTTAGCAAAGCATTTTCAGTCCAACTGAAATCATAAAATGGGAAAAGGCAGTGAAAAAGAGGATGACAAAGCCGATGATGGTTCACAGCAATTGGACTTTTTCGAGAAGCAAATGTTCCCAGGAATTGAGGTTGGGACATTCTTATTTTTGATTACTCGTTTGGATGCTTTTTTATTTTGATTGCAAATTGCAATTTATTCATGTTTAAGTCAAAACTAAAATATTTCTCCTGTTCCATACGTCCATTCAAATTCAAAATGTTAGGAATTAACTATAATTCTATCTTGGCTATTTTTCTATTTTTGACGAGAAACGTATCTGCAAGGTTTACCAAATCTTAATCATATTCCACATATTATATCATGATAGGTGATAGAGTCAATATGTCATTATTTTGTTTTATTCAGGATCTTTTACATGACTGACTGACTTCATTTATGAATTTACCAACTCAGAAAAATTATTTGCAGAATTACATCGAAAAGGACGTGAAATCGAACCTGGAAAAACCGCCTCCCGAAGAAGCATCGAACTTGTTTGAAGAGTACTATTTCGGAACCACAGCTGGCAGACACGATTACACTGCAGAAGGGACAAATCAGGGAATGTAAAACATCGAATTTTTATTTCGTTAAAATAGAAAATAATTCAGAAGGAGAAGAGATTTGGAAGAAGATGGTGATAACGAAGCAGAGGAAGTTGTGAAGATCACTTGGGCTGATTTTAAGCAGGGAAATTCGCCTCTCAAAGGACTCACTGAGGTTAGTATTTTTCAAAAACAAACAAACTTGTTCCTATTATTTTAGATTCGTTCGAGTTTCGTGCCAATTTGGAGGATGAGTCGAGAAGAACAGATCGAACATATGGCCAGTCAAGTCATTTATGAAGATCGTGAGTGAATATTAAAAAAGAAAATACGAAATTAGCTAATTTGTAGGTGAATTTCTGGCCTTCGACAAGCCCTGTGGAATGTCCTACAGCGGCAACGCAGCTCACCTAGATCGACCCCAATTCGACAGACTCATTCAGGATGTTAAGGTTGGATTCGGACGATTCAAACGAGTTGTGAATCATTTGAGCAAACGTCTATTTCATTATCATTTTGCGAAAATCTGTTTGAAATGAACCCAGTTAAAATGTCTTAATGTTGACTTTGACAAAATATACCTTTTACAGAACCGAGTTTCTCCCACAAGTGAACGTCTCTATTTGATTCGATCTCCAAATCGAAACGAGTCTGGTGTGATGCTCTTTGCAAAGTAAGAATTTACGTCGACTATTTTTCTTTGGGATTATAGTCTGAATTCATTCGGTGAAATGAATTCACGTAAATTAGTCTTTCGTATTCCTAAAGAACTATTCAATGATCTTTCATTTGCGGGGTAAATCCAGTAAATAGATTCAGAACAGTAATCAATGATAAAAGACTATATTCATTATTTCAGAAGTTCAGCGATTCAATCAGAAGTGAAGGGGATGCTGGAAGAAGGGAAGGTAGAGACTATTCATAGGTTGGTGAACTTCGTAATTTCCTTTGATAAATGAACAAAATGCAATCTTCCTTGGTGAAAAATTTAAAAAATACGAATATCTTTTCCAATTAATAATCTCGAATCTTCGATCTTTTTATTATTTTTTGTTACTACTATGTTTCAGAGCTCTTGTGCAGGGCGATTTGCCAAGATCTCCAATTGTTCTGGATACTCCTTTGGTGAAGAAAGTCAAGGAAAGCGATGTGAGGGTGAGTTGAAAAGATATCCACTTTTTCTAGCAATATCACATTTCAGGTGTATCCATTGAAATCAAACAAGGAGAAAAGTCGAATCAACTACGTGACGACCCAGTGCAGAACAATTGCATCGTGTCAGCGCTATGTCAGTTACATCGAGGCACTCACTACTAAAGGTTTGATCATTCTTTCTAATTGGAAATGTGTGAATTCGAAAAGTGCTGAATAAGAATCTGGAAACTGGAAATCAGTGAAAGTCGTCAATTCTTCACTTGTATTTACAAATTTGCAAAATTAGCCTACATTTTTAAAAGCGAATTCGTTTATTTCTTAGTTTCATACAAAATACGAATAAAAGATGGCTAAAATTCCCTGACTCCAGATTCCTATTCAGCACTTTTTGACTTTCCTATCGTGATCCTCATCTTTGAAAGCCCCTGTTTGAAAAGTTTAATCAAGATCTGTAGTTCCGATCTGTGCACTTCTCTTGTGAGTTTTACTTCTTTCTTGCAGAGATCGTTCATCAAGTTCGTGCCCATCTTCTGCACGCCAAATGCCCTCTGATTGGAGACGAAAAATACACAAACAACAAAATTAGACCTCCCAGGTGAGAAATTCAATTTTTTACTTTTTACTTTCTCCGAATCTTTCACTAAATTTCAGATCTAAGCAAAATTTCAGCACACATGAAAAATGTTAGGGGAGGGGGTACGCGAGATAAAATTTTTCTATATAAAAGTAATGCATAGCAAGACATGTAACAAAATTCGAGCTTAATATTTTTACTTAGAGGGGGTACGCACGAAGATTTTGGCTTAAGCCCTGCCTAAGTCTGCTAAATTTATTCCAGGTTGGCCAATCATGTTCTCAATCTTCTGAACATAGACGATGCTCAAACGAGGAAGTTGCCTATGTTCCTGCATACAAAAGAAGTAACAGTTTTTCAAAATTATTCCAGTAATTTTCATTGAGAAGTCATTCTTGAAATTCTTTCAATTTGAACAGGATTTAATGAATTGCACAAAACAGTTCAATGACATGACTTGTACATCCTTTTTTATCTGAATCACATTGTAAACATCTTTTTTTTAAAATTCGGACGATCTAATAAAAATGTGAATTCATTTATCTTCAGATGCGCATTCCGCGTGTCCGAGATGGTTCTGACCGAATCATAATCCGCTCTCCTCTGCCCTCCCACTTCCTCTTCATGCTCAAGAAGCTCACGCTGTTGCGTCGTTAGATATTATTTATTTAGTTCATAGAAGCAGTTTCAATTTAGAAATAGTTTGTTATTGTTATTTCATTGCTGTTGACCTTGTATAAATATATTTCAGATAGGAAAATTGTTAGACAATATTGTCGAAATCGGTTTAAGAACCGTAAAAATAATATCTTCTATTGGTAGAGGGTTTTAATCGAACCTCCAGTTCTTATTTTCAGGAGATGCAAAAATATGACAAACTGGACAAGATCGGTGAAGGGACGTATGGAATGGTGTTCAAGGCGAGGAACAAGGAAACGGGGGAGATTGTGGCCCTGAAACGGGTCCGACTGGATGACGACGATGAGGGAGTGCCCAGTTCCGCATTGAGGGAGATTTGCCTCCTCAGAGAGGTTGGTATTTTCTCTTATTTTGATGACTTTTGTGATCTCATAAACTAGGTTTCGGTTTAATTAGTATGTTACACCGGCAAATCTAAAATTCATCAGGATTTTCCTTATATTTCCTATCTTAAATTGTGCGTATTTTAAAATGGTGATGAATTATGCATAAGATAAAATCTAAACTTCTGTTTCCATTTGTAAAATCTACTTATTCGACTCAAAGTCCAATTGCGACTTCATTCTTTTTCGAATATGACTGCTAAATCATTCTGAGGTTATGAAATTCTTTTTTAGTTAAAACACCCAAATGTCGTCCGACTGTTTGATGTAGTCCATTCGGAAGGCAAATTGACGCTAGTCTTTGAATTCTGCGAGCAGGACCTGAAGAAGTTCTTCGATTCCATGAATTTGCAGCCGATCGAGCCGTCGGTCTGTTTTATTGCTTCAAATTTCCAATTTTTTCAATTATTACAGCTAGTCCGCAGTCTGATGCAGCAGCTGCTCAAAGGCCTCTATTATTGTCACTCTAGACACGTTCTGCACAGAGACCTCAAGCCGCAGAATCTATTGCTTGATTCCAGTATGCAACTCAAATTGGCTGATTTTGGGTTGGCGCGAGCCTTCGGTGTTCCTGTTCGATGTTACAGTGCAGAAGTGGGGGCATAATGCATTAGAATCTTTCTTAGAAAATCATTACTTCTTCAAAATTCCGACATTATCGCCAAGTTTTCTATGCTATATATTGAATCGATTTTGATGAAGGTGAAATCATTAATTTCATTCTGCAGGTGGTAACATTGTGGTATCGCCCTCCCGATGTGCTGTTCGGAGCCAAGCTCTACAACTGCTCCATAGATATGTGGAGTGCTGGCTGTATTTTTGCAGGTCATTCATTCATTCATTCTTTTCTCAACTGAACCTCTGTATACAGAAATCTCAAATGTCGGTCGGCCGTTATTCCCAGGCAGTGATGTGGACGATCAACTGAAGAGGATATTCAAGCAGCTCGGCACTCCCAATGAGGACAATTGGCCCGCAGTCAGTACTTTGCCTGACTACAAGGTAACTTGAAATTCGTTTTTGAATCGGAAAAATAGAAATTTGGTCTAAAAGACGAACTTTATGCAACGAGATAGTGCGCAAAGAAAAAAGATAGGAAGGGGAGAAAAACGACGAAGCATTCGGAAAATTTTTGAAATGATTAATTGATGGTTAAAATTGAGCCGTTCCCAACGATGCACCCCTCGATTTCGTGGTCCCAAATCGTGCCGAACCTGTCGTCGCTTGGCAGAGATCTGCTGCAGAAACTGCTGGTCTGCAACCCCGCGGGCAGAATGGACTCCGAATCTGCTCTCAAACATCCCTATTTCTCCGCCATTGAAAATTAGATGAAGATCTTCGAAAAATGCAAGCTTTAGTTAGTAAGTTTTCTTGGTCTTTTAAGTCTTCATATTTATCTTTTTTCAATAAAATGTCAATATTGTCTGAAGGTGCTGCTCATATTAATTTATCCGTTTATGCACTTTTCATCTTGTAATACTTATTTTCAATAACTTTCCAAAGTAATATGAATATTTATCATCGCTGAATTTCGAGACTTTAGTGTGATAGAACGTAGATAATTCAAGGAAAGCAACACTTATCATGATCCTACTGCCCAGAAGGAATTATCCAAATTTTATAGATTTAGACAAAAAAAACTCGGGAAAGTTATCGAAAATGCTATTTCAAATTTTTTTCTAGTGCAATTTCGATTCATTGTCATAGGAAACTCATCACGAAAGCAATAATTAGTTTTTTTTAAAGATTGACGATTCTTTTGTGATGATGTGACAATTCATTTTCGAAATGATATTCAAGTCTACGTTCCATTCTTTTCATTTTGATGATCTCACAATCACTTTATAACTTGGTATTCTAGCTTACGTTCTGGCAAATATTGTTAACTTTGAAGCGTAATAAAGACTTCATTTTCTTTCAAAAAATATTTCGAAGGCGCCTAAAAGAAACATCTACGTCTGTCAACTTGTGCTCAATTTGGCCGCTTTTTAGCTTCGACGAAAGATTTGAGTTGTCGGAAAGTGGCCATATTGAAGATATCTTTCGGGGGCTGCTTGCGGTCGGAAATGTAGTAGAACAGATCCCACTCCATGTGCTCGCCATTGATCAACTGCATTTTCACTACATTAATTCGAAATAAGAGTTAAAATTGTGTCACAAATCATTTCATGAGCATCATTCACAAAAATTCGAGAATGGCATGAGTTGGACAGAAGAATAAAGACTCGATAAGATATCACTAGTTCCATTAGCAACCTGGATAATTCGTTACTTCGTTACCTATGAAATAGTATAGGAAAATATCTCTACCTTGCCTTATATCCTTAACTATGGGCAACGAAGTAGCGAATTATCCAACTTGCCAATTCCATTTATTTTCAAATAATTCTCATTTTCGTAAGTGTTTGCCCTCAACCAGAGTTGTCTCGAAACTTTAACTTTGAAAGAGATTTATTTTTGAACTTCAATTTGCTTCGATTTCGCAATTTTGACTTCGAGACAACCCTACCCTCAACTACGTGGAAACTTGAAAATCTCCGCCTACCTTGTCATATTCAGCCAATTCTGCAGCGTTCATTTTGGGCAGATGCGACTCGGCAAACTCGCCCAGCAGAATGTCGTTCTCCAGAATGCCCCTCTTCTTGCTTTGATACAACAGACGGGCTCTGAAACGTAACCATTCATGAATATTGAAGAGTGACATACAGACCGAGTAGTGGAGAGGTCAGTTTGAGGGTGATTTCTGGAAAGAGAGGAGGGGACCGCATTGCAGAGAGAAGCCACTCTGCTGCACAGAGAGGACGATGGTACGAGAAGGCATTGCACACTTCGAGCATACATATCGACGATTCAACACTGAAAATGTCCAAATTTAGAGTTTTTCTGAAAAAAGTAGTGAAGAAGGCGAAGAACAAATCGAATAGCTTAGCTGCCAGTTGCAATTTTAGCGGTGGCGCAGATAAAGAATAGCGCGCTCGAATTCGAGCGATCGACACGCTCGCAGTCTCTTTTTTGTCGAAAAATTTGAAAATTTTCGATTTTTTTCAATTTTCTCGCGATCGTTTTGTTGTCCAGATGCATCGACATGCATCTAGTAATCAGACGAATCATTTCCAAATCCCGGATTTGATGAAATTAATTCGCTTTTTTTAATCACAGCTTTCAACATTTCGAAAATGTCTTCGGCTGTTTCCTTTCAATTCGTTTATTTTTATCTCGAATTCTTATATCTTCTTGAAACATTTCGAATTTCATGAAAAGCCCTAGTTTTTTTTCTCAAATCCGCTACTGCTGTCTATTTTCGAAATTTTTCATGGATTTCCTTTTCTCTCAACTTTCATAAAATCATTTTATCTTTGCAGATGTTCGGAGCAAAGCCAACATTTGGGTCAGCCTCGAGTGGGACGGGCACAGGAACAGGCACAGGCACAGGCGCAGGAACGGGCAGTCTGTTCGGGGGATTCGGGTCGTCCACAAGCGGTGCAGGGACGAACTCGGGCGGCATCTTCGGGACAGGCACAACGGCAGCCACGAACTCGGGCAGCATCTTCGGGGCAGGCACAGCGACAGCCACAACAGCAGGAACAGGAGCGACCCCGTTCACGTTCCCCACTGCAACTGCAACTGGAACTTCAAATGCGGCTGCCTCGCCATTCGGCTCCCTGGCTGCCAACTCCATGCAGACTGCGCAGACGACGAACAGCACTGGCTTCTCTCTGGGTGTTTCCACAAACTCGGCAACTCCTCAATTCGGATCGTCCACTTCTACTGGCACTGGTCTGTTCGGACAAGGACAAGGACAAGGACAAGGACAAGGGTAAGGAGATTTTGAGAAGCAAGAAACAGTAAAGTTTATTTTCACGAAAAAACACATGCAAGCTTGGGAGAATTTTCTCTATTATGTTTTTTTGCAAATAAAAAGGGATTACATTTTCAAATTTGACAAATAACGAGCCTTGTCCTTCTAATCGAAATGCTATGGAGTTAGATAGTGGATTAGTATAAATTGAAAATTATTTAGTGAATTTTCTAAGCTGCCTGCATCAAGTTGTTAACGTTCCAAACGCGATACTCTGAGAAGGAACATTGCTCACCAGCTAGACTGTGTTGGTTGCAAAATTCGCAGAATTTTTAAAACATTATGATTTTGTTAAACGCTAAGATGATTTGACTAATCAAATTGCCCATATGATTAGTCCTTTTCAGTGGAAGCATATTCGGTCAGCCCGCAGTAGCGCAGTCAGCAATGACCGCTGCTCCCTCGTTCTCCCTGACCGGCTCTGCTCCAGCCGCAACCACGACTGCAAGCAGCGGATTTGGCACTGGACTAACATTTGGAACTGGAATGGGAGCTGCCTCAGGCACAAACACGGGGGCGAGCATTTTCGGACAAGGACTGCTGAACAAGCCGCCTGCCGTGGCGACCACGACCTCGATCACTTCCGCTCCTGCAGTCGGTGCAACCAGTGCAGGCAGTTCCTTCTCATTTGGAACGCCTCTCGGATCGTTGGCCAGGCCTGAAGTCGCTGTCACAACTGCTTCTGGTAAGATATAAACGGTGTATGGTCGAAAATGAATATTTCGATTCAACAATGTCTAGGAAAAAATCAATATTCACATGGGAAAGTCTTGGTTATTCTCATGTACCCATCGTTTTTTCTTTAAAAATATACTTATTCATCATGGTAACAAGAATTCGCAGCCAAAAACTTCGATAAAGAATAAATGCGTAATTTCAGCTGCGCCTCCATTCAGTTTCGCCCCAAAGCCAGCCGAAGTGTCGGCGACTTCGACAATTGGAACAGCACCAGCCCCACTCACCTTCCCATCCACTGCAACTTCGACTGTCTCTGCTTCTCCTTTCGGCTCGCTCACTGCCAACACAGCCAATCTCCCTGCAACGACTGCCAGTTCTGGTCTGACTCTGGGCTCTTCCACAGCCTCTGCAGCTCCTCTCTTCCCTGCAACTGGATCCATCATAACTGGAACTGGTCTATTCGGACAGGGCGGACAGGGGTAAATAGTTTTGTTTAATTTTAAAGCATCTTTTGGAAGACATTCATTTGTAAAATTTGCTGAATTTATAAACGAAATAATTGTGTTAGAAAGTGGATTCTAAATCCCGGTGAAAAAGGCAAGGGAGTGGTGAGAGTAGGGCAAGATAATGTTTGCTTTCCAAAGAGACACAGCAATCACAAGAACTTAGTAACCATCTATTAGAGAGGAAATTTCATGATATTTACAAATGCGTAACCTTTACACGAAGCTGAATTTTATCCGACGAAAATGTCCTGAAAATTAGTCTTGCATCACAAATTGGCATAAATTTTTGCGGGTGGGTCATTTATTCTGCAAAAGTATTTTTGTACTTAGGACTGAAATTTAAACATGGACATTTGTGTCATCTTTCATAAATTTTAAATTCAGAGGAATTGGATTCGGCCAGTCTCCCGCAACATCAGCCGCAAAGCCAGCAACCACTGCTCCATCTCTGACTCTGACTGGCTCGATTCCGGCATCGACAACAACTGCCAGCGGTGGTCTTGGCACTGGAGGAGGACTCACATTTGGCACGGGAGCCACAGGCGGCGGCACCTCGACCTCCCTCTTCACAGGCACTGCCTCTGCCACTCCCGCAGTCCCCTCCATCTCTGTCTCAACGCCAGCTTCCAGTCTCCCTCTCTTCCCGTCTGTCAGCACGACTCCTTCCGTCACTGCATCAACCACAGTTTCTGTCCGTAAGTTTCCAATTCGATTTTTATTGAAATCGTAGAAAAATCTGTCAAAACTCGTTTACAAATTCGGATGGAAAATTGAAATCATAGTGTGAAATAATGACAAGGAAATTGCCCCACATTAGGAACTCATAGATTTTGATGATCAACGTCATTGAAGTCCCTATTTGGTAAGTGTCATCAAGATCTGCTAGTTCCATGTAGGAAATTCCCTTGTTATTAATCGAAAGTATGATAATTGGAGCTTTTCATATTTTCTTCTATCTCGCAAGCCTATTAGGAAACTCGTTAAACAAATTAGTTTTAATAGACAATTAGTCGGTTTTATGAATTGCAATCTCCGAATTTATAAATCATTATTAGCTAGATAATTGGTCTTCACTTTGAACGAGGTATTGCTAAAAATGCAAAAATATCGCAAATCTCTTCGGGTCAATAAAGTTGATTGTTCAGCTTCGATCACCGCCCCAGCAGCGACTTCAGCGGGGCCCCTGTTCAGCTCTGCGCCACTGGCCGCTCCCGCAGGCGGCCTCTTCGCGACCCCCCGCACCCCTGCTGTCCTCTCCTCGCTGCCTGTCGCTACGCCCATTCTCTTCACCGAATTGGAACAGGTTCACACACAACCCACTCATATCAATTATTTGGACGATCTTTCAGAAGATCCAAAAACTGACGATGGAAGTGATGGGTCAGGAGAGGATGTTCATGAATCAGGCCCTAGAAATGAACACTCACGACAAGATCATCAGGGAAAATGAACAGCAGGTACACATTTTACAGTTCTTTTAGCTAACATCTGAAATAGCCCATCACTTTCGCAAATAATTTCTCAAGCCTTCGAATTTCATTATGATTTCTATTTTTATTATGCGAAGAGTGTTGATATTCGCGTATGCTTACTTTCTCTGTGGTAAGAAGTTCGTGGCTAGCATACTTTGTTGTGTAGTTACGACTTGGGGAAAGGCGCTTGTCATCAACTGAATAACATCGGGGATGCTCTGGAGGGGAGAGGAGAGCGTAGAGAAGAGCCGGGTGAATATCATTTCGAAGTATTTATATGATAGGAGCACTAGAAGATGCGAAAGAATGATGTGGTCTGACTTGTCTGAATCGCTTGATGAATCCGGCGAAAATATGTAAAATTGTGGAACAGGCTTCACGACATTTGCAATTTTTCATTATTATGCGCTTCTATTCTTCTCGCCTAAATGAAATGATAAATTTTCAAAATATTTCTTATATGTTTGCAGATTTTGCCCTCGAACCAAGAGCTCAAACAGCTGGAGAACGCATATGCGAGACTCAGTCACAATCTGGAGTTTGTGGACGAGCAGCAGAGTGGTTGGATGGAATCGTAGAATAACAGGGCTGAATTGATTGAATTGCAGAACTCGACATTTTGGTAACTGATTTGGAGAAGAAGCTGAACCTGCCCGATTGGCAGAGCGGACAGCGAGAACTGCCTCTCGATGCCACTTGCGCTACTGCCGCCGACTTCAAACGGGCTGAAGTGTAAGCGATTCATTCATTATACAACTAATTTGACTATTCTGTGAACTATGTTAAAATTGAATTCCTCTATTTTTTAATTTTATGTAAATCTAAAAGATCTAGAAACTCATCATGCATTCTCTCATTAGTTTTCCTTGTTACGATGGAAATTCTTTACGCACCTGGCACATGAAGCGTCTAATATATAATGAACTCAAAAATGTTGTAGTTCTGCAAATACTTCAGGATCTAAAGAATTCCTTTTGTTATCTTTATTTCTCTTTTATTTTCTCAAAAGTCTATCATTGCTTCTAAAATTTATTTAAACTCCAATTCAATAATAATACTAATATTTTCAGTATGCAAATGCTGGCGAATGTGGATGCACAGCTGAAGGCCTCTGATGATGACATCACTGACATGATTGAACAGGTTAGATACTTTCAGATAAAAAATTACTTTAATAACTATAACCCATTAAAATATGACTTTTATGGGCGTTCGGCACTAGTTACCTTCAAGTTACTCTTACCCTTTTGTAGAAGTTGCCCTCTTTTTCTCTTCCCTTTGATCTTTTCCAAAAAGGGTAACTTTTACAAAAGGGTAAGAATAACTTGAGGGTAACTAGTAGAATAGGTCCTTTTATGCAAAGCCCAGAAATATCGTTAAAAAATTTTGTAGAATTTATAGTAATTTCTTAAATTACTTTTCTCGCACTTTGATAAAGATGTGATGATTGCTATTTGAGCTGCGCTCTCTGACGAAGAAGGCTACTCGCGATGGAAGCGAGAACGTGACGATGGAACAGATCTCTAAGGTTCTCACCACGCAGGTCGAGACGCTCATTGCTATCGATGGCAATACAAGTCAGTATAGCTAACATCTTAGCATTTTTCTATTTTTATTAACATTTTATATGAAAAATTGAATTTAATCTTGATTTCGATTTTTGATGAGAAAAGTTTCCAAAGAATTGCGTGTCTTGATTTAAAATCATTCATTCTGCAAAATGACTGCATTTCTCTGAAATGATGCATCAAAGCATACCCATGATTTATCATTATTGTCGAATATTTTGAAAAGAAAAATGAATAATTTCTTTTCCATATCTATTGGATCATCCAATAAATTTTTAGAGTTTTAAAAATCCGAATTCCCCATCTTCAATGCTATTTTCAACTTCTCTGACCAGAAATAGTATGAGTTTAGCACGAATAATGTCGAATTCCAATAATTTATTAGATGATCCAATAGTAATGTGAATTATGAGCTTCAAGGTCTTTTCTTGATAAAATCATTTTGCGAATTGTGAGTTTCAGATGAAATCATGGACACTGTGGGACGTCTGATGAAGGAAGTGAAGGACTGAGGAAGAATCATACTGGAAACATAAATGAATCTACTGATCACTCCTTCCTATTTGATCTTCATAATTCAATTTTCTGTCAAATTTATCCTATCTCCATTTTGGTTACTTATCCGGTAACTACATATTTCTCGTTTTTATTTAAACTTTTTTAATATTTATTCTTCATTTTATCTGAATAAAGTATAGATGAAAGTACATATCAGAGTAATTTTATTAAACCGTAGATGACGGATTTCATACCAATATTTTTGAAATGAACGTTTTTATAAGAAATTTTTTGCGACACAAATAATGTCTAAATTTAGAAAATATCAGGATGAGTATTGTTCGTTAAAAATTTGGCCTTTTTCGATACCAATACTCACTTTGATAGTTCAATGATTTTCCTGAATGTATTGCAACCTAATACAAACTGACACGACTACAGATAAATGGGTAATAATAATTAGAAGAGTTCGTAAGTTAATAAGATCAAATTCGGACCTGTATAAATGGGCCTGTAAATGCTGAATTATGAATTTCAGCATTACACAGGGAATTCTACAACCAACTGCTAGTCTTCTCGTTCTATTGTTTTTCGCCTAATTTCAGATGAGAATAACAGCAGGTCGTAAAATTGATGAAAATGATAATAAATAATGAATTTAGTACATTGTAGGAGATTAAAAAATCCTGAAATAAAAAAAAATGAAAAAATGGGAGAAGTAGTTTAACCTGAAAGGAAGAGCCTGCACAAAATGGAGTGACTACGAACTAGTAGAGAATGAAGAAGCTGGCAAAGAAAATAATGAAGAAAACACCAAATGGAGTATTTGCCAGACACATCATTCGAATGCACATGATTAGCATAGACATACTCGAATTAGATGTTCACCAGATTGTTGAAAATAACAAAGAAAACAACATAGGGCCAATGGAGAGTATAGAGAGAAGGGGACGATATCCACTCCCGAATTATGATGACTCGTATTTGACATTACTTATACATAGTGATGAAAATCTAAATTTCAAAAAAACCAATTGAAAGATAGACGAACATGTATGCATTGAAATTGATTGCATTGTATGAAAATGAAGATCAAGTAAATGCTCGTAAAATGAAAGAATTGAGGATGCAGAAATGGGTGTGCGTTTGCTGTTTTGCAAATTACTCTTCCGGATTGAGGAGAATGAGGTTTTGATTGCTGCTGACCGCAGAGACGCCCTCGAATCGAACTTGCTTCTTGCTGTTGACCTTGACTGGTGATTTGCCCGCTACTAACTGCGGCTGAATGACCGGGTCGATCGGAGTCGAGTGCAGCGCTGCATCGTCCGTCAACAGTTTCGTCAAATCAGACGCATAGCGACGTTGCAGGGGACGGGCGAATAGGAGCTATAAATTGATGAAATTAAATGTGTAATTCTGAAATCCTGTTTAGTTGAGAATGTTAACTTTAGAACTCAATTATTTCAGTCACATGATAGATAATAAGCTATCATAATAAAGTTGTTTACTTGGTAGAATTATTATTATTATTATTATTTAGTGAATTTTCATGATTAAAAATATGATCAGCTTACCTTCTGTTTTCCATCGTTGTAGTAGAGATAGGCAATAGCGAATAGAATGATGATGCAGAGCACAGCGAGCGCACAGGCAACCAGCTTCACCCAGAGATTGCCCTCTGTTTGAGCCTTCTCACTGCCACAACTACGCAGAACCAAACAACCCAATGGACCTGCAACTCGTAAGAAATGAATCGAAATAGTACTAGACACTGCTCACCTTCTGCAACATCTCTTTCGCCAGCCTCGTCGAGCCATTTACCGAGCCATTCCTCTTCACAAACGCACTCCCATTTGTTGGACGACACATCGATCGCTTCTATCGTGTCGAACGAGAACGAATCGAACGAGCCCTTCGGGAGGTATTTCAATTTGTTCTTGT
>LIAE01007182.1:29157-81940 GCA_002287525.1 Diploscapter pachys
ATTGTCGAGGCCGCGCAATTCCACCTACAGAAAGATCACTAGTAAGAGTTGTGAATGGGAATAACTACCTGGGTGACATGATTCGTGCCGAGGTCGAGAATTTTGAGCTGTTTGAGATTGTTGAAGGCACTCCAGTCGATGGCTGTAATCTGGTTGCCCTGCAACTGCAACACTTCCAGAGAGTCCAGGCCTTTGAACATATTCCTGAATAATTAGATACAATGAATTACATGCTTGCTGATGCTCACTTGGAGATGTTGTTGATCTGATTGCCAACTATGGAGAGCTTTTTGAGGCTTGTCAATTTGGAGAAGACGCCGTCAGCGATGACAGAGATGTCATTGTCATTGATGGACAACTCACGCAGCTCTGGCACATTGTCGAATGTCCCGGATTCAAGAGAGGAGATGCGATTACCTAAATTATTCCATTCTCTTTCTTTACTCTTATGTCATTCGCGTACCACTCAGATCCAGTTTCTGTAATTTCGCAAGGCCATCGAATGTATTCTTCTCGATCTTCTTGATGTTGTTGTGTCGAAGACTGAGTTCTCTGAGTCTGCTTCCAAGACTTGCAAAAGCTCCTTCTCTGAGCACAGCCAGTCCCGCTCTCTCTACCTGCAGCTTCTTCATTCTCATCTGGAAATAGTTTATTAGTAATTAGATGCTGAATGAATTATACTTACATCCTTGAACATATCAGAGGGGAGAATGTTGACGAGTGCATCCGAGATGCGCAATTTGCCGATCGAAGTGTCGTTCAGAGCGCGGAGAGCCTTGAATATCGAAGGGAGCACGTGACCAGAGCATCTAAATGCAATTGAATTTAGTTCAATATATCACTCTTATGTGATTCATTTATTTAATTATAAAGTTGGGTTAATTGATGATTTACAATGATCCTTAATGAATACCCAATGACAATTCCGTCGAGTCTCGAATCGAATCCAGAAGGGAAGCATTTGCAGGCAGCCTGAATATAAATAGTATGGCTCTCTTCATTTATATTTTGAGATCTAATAGGCAAGTGCTACTTTTCCATTGCTTTCTCAGAAACACAGCGTTCATGTCGTAATGAAATGTAACAAAGAGATGTGTTTATCATACTTATCAACTTACAGTTTCATTGTTTTCCGCGGATTTCTGGAAGATTGCATCGATGCTTCGACAAGGAACAGTGGACGGAGACGAAGAGGAGAGGATGAGTGCAGGAAAATGAATAAAGAGAAGGAGAATGAGGTACATCGAGTTGTGCTGCGAGAATCGCATTTCACATCGACTGATAGATGAGTAGATAGGAGTCGTGTATAGAGAGCTGAAACTTTAATATTGAGGAATAGCTATACCGAAATAATTTTTATCATCGAATTAATCGAAATTTTCATTTACGAATAAAATTTTAGCTTTCAAGTTATGAAAATCGCAAGATAATAACTCAAAGTAAGGAATAGTAGAACGGGATAATTTACTTGATTTATGAAATTATAAGTCATTTTTCATGATAACTATTCTGGTTATGAATCTACAATACAGATTATTTTGTTTTTGTTTTGATTTGTAAACCCCTTTAACTATCCATTATTGCAGCTCACTAAAGATATTACTGTTATCAGCTGAGAGTCGGTAGGGAATTTCGAATGAATTTAGAAAGAGAAAAAATGTCGAAAGATATTCGAGTCAAAATAATCGCGTTATTCACTAAATAATCAGACTCGAAGTTTATCCTGTATCACATGAGTATTTATGCCAAATTAAATTTCAAATTAAATTTAAATCTCGAAATAATCTTTAGAAGAACACGTTAAATTCGCATTTCTGATAGAATTAAAGAAAGACGTGAAACTTCGTAAAAAAATCAATATTTGAATAGTGCCGCATCGCTTCTTCCGCTCTCTTCTCCCATCTCCTTACTGTTTTTTTTCGACAATAGCGACCTCGAAAAAAATCGATTACTCGAAAACTGCACTGCTAAGAAAAACGGAATAGGTGCTTAGAAAATCGAAAAAGTTCTTTGCGAGATGTAATAGATAATGAATGCAATTGAGAAATCTGTCATTTCGCAGACTAATCTAGTGTGCAGCTATGCAGCTTATATGAATCTTTGGATAAATTAGAACTTTATAATACGGCTTTTTTCAGAATTTACTGATTTTAGCCTTTCTAAAAAGACAAATGATGCAATATTTCAACATTTAGTACAGATTTGAGCACAGATATGTTAGGTCATGTGATGAAATGCGGGAATATTTCACTGAATTGGAGCAAAACTACCGCAATTGTACTGGAAAGATGGCCGAAAAATCTCGAAATCTACTACACACTGATGGGGATGATCAATCAGAGACAAGGTGTAATTATAAATATAAGTCTGGATAACGAAATACAGACAAAAAATGCGTCGATTTGCCGAAGTAGAATGGCTCTTTTGGCTGTGGGCACTGGGGGAGAGGGAGAAAGGCCGTGCCTGCTTGGTTGGGAGAATAGGGGGGAGGGCGAAATAGTGAGCAGAAGGGGGAGGCTCGAGGTGGCTAGGCCCTGCCTCGTACTCTCTTGTACCAAGCAGCGCCTTTCTCTGCCCCTTTCTCTGTCTCTCTCCACTTCCCATTCTATTTCCCTATCTATTTTCGTTCTTTTTTCTTTCTTTTTTGTCTGTCCCTGACCTTCGTCGTTTCTTCTTTTCTGTAGGTAAACGAAAAACTAGAAAATGGAAATATAATTTTGATGAGCAAAAATAATATTCATATCATTCTTTATACCTGGTCCTCGTGCCATAATTTTGCGTATTAGGGTTGCACGAACCTCAACTTCGATTTCAAAACTTTCAAAATCGAACCCTAGACTTCAACTTGAGTTAAAATTGGTCGGAGTTTCGAATATTTTTTCAACTTTTCAGAAAAAATAACTAAAGGTTTACCATTTTTAAACTCCTATTTTATGTGCTAAAATGATTTTTTGTCATTTTGGCGCTACATATTGGGTCATTTATTAGTCAAAATTATTATATTTGTGAGGAAAACTGCGAATTCGACTCGATTTTTAAGCTGGAGTTTCGATTTCAACTTCGACTTCGACTTTAAAATTTTTAAATAAAAAACTATTCACTCCTGATACGTATGCTATATAATTGTTATGTAAAAGATTCGTCTTTATTAATAAATTTTGAGATCAGTTACGTTTAGAGCTTTGCATGGTAGAATTGTATTGATTAGGCGACGGAGCAGCTCAAAAATCGATTGGTCAGTTGTAGAAGTGAAATCAAAAACTAATGAAAAATGGTTAGAATATCGATATGACCAGTAGCGAATCGAGAACTTGAAATCTCAAATCCTGTTATTCTTCAAGTCAATGAGTTTCCTTCTGAATTTCTAACAAATATACTTGCATTCTGAAATACCGCCGTTGAAATGGAACTCATACTTTATTGTCGTCGAATCAGAAGAATTAGTGCAAACCTGCAGCCGATTTATTAGCATGAAAATTTAAAGGATTCGTGGTTTAAAACGAATTACTTTTCATTTGTTTTTCAACTTTCATTCCCTTTCCATTCTTATTCAATTTTTGATTATCTTAAGTTTTTTTAAATCTATTTTCATTTAGCAGATCAATAATATTCTTAGCTCTAAAACTGAATGGAGATACTTGTATCACTTTTGAATGGTCTTGCGAATTGTTGTTAGTTCATTAGCATGTTTTAAGAAATTGAAAAACTGAAATTAGAATATCATGAAGTTAGATAGGAATCTAGATGTATCCGAAAATTTGAAACTTGAAAACTATGTTGTTGATTCACAAGTTGGATGATCAATTTTTAATGAGCATGCAATTACATTCTGTTCGCCTCCGTTGACAGTGATTTTGCATGTGACGATCATCATTGCGAACTGGAAACTTGTAGAATGGTTTTGTAAACAATAATCAATTGCAACAAAATTGTACTAACACTCTAATTTTGCACAATTTCAAACATTATAGCAATAATATCATTCAGTATCTCTATCTTGAAAAGGATTAATTCTACGATACTGAATGGTCTAAAGATGATTTCCTAGGCAAACATGAATATAGACTCCATTTCCATAGAAAGGATGAGAATAGGGATTTTCAGGAGTTTAGAAAATGATCCTAGAAGGATCCGGAGTTTTCAGATTTATATTAAAAAATTAGATCATTACCAGCGTCAGAGAAAGGTATTGTGAGTGGCTGGATACGTTTGTCGATTGTATACAAATAAAACTGCATCACTATCAAATTATAGAAATGGCTGTCCATGATTAAGGCGCCTCCACTCCGGCCATCGTTTTTCGCCCGACTGTCCGTGTTCGTCTGTTGATTGCCTGTCGATAGTGTTCCGTCCTTCTTAATGCAGGATGCCATAGAAGCTCTCACAGGTTATCTAGTTTCTGTCGACTTTATGTTATTCTATTCGTTCTCTGCCCTTTTATCTCATATCCTTCCATTTTCTTTTGCGAAGGCAGGAATTCTCGGACGCAGATTGTACTTCATCTTCTCCGGTTGTTGAAGTAATAAAGTTATTGTTTCATCCGATCAATTTCTTTTAGTCCATTTGCTAATGTTAATATTGCAATTTTTATCGATGTCTATTTTTCAGTCAGGGTAGGGTGATTTTTCAAATACACATAGACATAGTTTATGTCCAATTCGACATAATCAACGAGTTTAGGCAGAACAAAGGCTTCTGCTAATTCTCATTCGAGATTGCCCACCTCCAGTCATTGCAAATTGGACAACAGTATCGAATGAAGGAGAGATAAATGAATGAGTGGATGGAAAGACATAGAGAAGGGAAAAGAAAACAAAAATAGACGATGAATGAAGGAGACGGAGAGAAATTGAAAATGAAAGCGATTTTCGCATTGCTGAAGACTGGAGACTGGAGACAGTCACTCTCACTACTCTACCCTCATTCCATCCCATTTGTGTATCTTCTCATTCTCAATTCTATCAATTATCATCGTCGATCAATAAATTGTCAATCAGTCAATTGGCCGTTCCTCCCCAAGTCTGTCAATTCTCTATCAATTTGATTCGAATGGCAATCGAACCATCAACAACGGGATAACTCAGCATCGACATTGTTTAAATGGAGATGGATTCGCTCGGGGAGGGAGGGACGAATGAGCCAAATGAGCTCTATCTGATGCGACCGGCGCCCCATTCCCTGCAGGAGGAGGATGACGATTTGCTGCAGCACAAACCACGCTTAGCTGGAATGTCTGCAACGTACAGAAGGCTCCGCCGCAGTTGGAAGAAAATATGGGCCGATTTGTCTGATCGAAGACGTAAGATTTTATAATGAATTTGAAATTTAATATTTTTGAAGTGGCTTTATCAATTAGTCATTTATTCTTTAACCTTATCACTAGCATCGTTTCTCTCTTCCGATTTGTCCTTCTTCTCATCACTCTCATTCATTTTTCATTCAATAGATTGACAGTCGCATCTTCTTACAAATAATTAGACTGGTTTCGACGCCTTTCCGGCGGCAAGTAGATATCATTAGATCATGCACATAAACAGATAATAGAAAACGAGGAAATATAAAGTTAGCTGAAATAAGCATTTCAGAAATGCGTTTTCCATGGCCAATAAACACGCCAATGGAAGTGCACGAATTGGTGGGGGCTGAACGATTCGACCCCTCTTCGTTCAAGTATCAGATGCCATTCTTCTGGAAACCTCACGCAGTTCCTGCCACACCTTCTTGGTATACTCTACTTTATATTCCAGCATATTGGAATGATTCGTTATACGAATAGATGAAATGGCTTTATCGCTTCGTAGTTGCGCAATTTGCAAGTTCTTGAAATATATTTATGAGAATTCACGAAATTTTTGTTCATTTAGCGAAACTATTGTTGTATATATTCTGTCATCAGTATCCTTCCATAATAGCATGATGCTCGACAATAATTAATACCAATATTATTTGTCCATCAATGATGTTCATTCTAGGGGTCTAGTTGTATGTTTCATCGAATGCATATTCGCATTTATCTGCTATTTCTGCATCCTTCTCCACTATGCAATGAGTCTTCCTTCGTGTGAAGACCGTGGAAAACCTTTATTCATATTTTTCGTCACATTACTTCAATATTCGATATTCTACTCGATGAAAGTGAGTATCATCATCATCAATTTGCCTGTATTTATTCAACACGATTCAGGTTCTATTCATCATTTCCATAGTAGAGCATCGAGCTCGTCTCCTGCGCATTCAATTGTTCTTTCAATATGCAACTTGTGTCTTTCTTCTTCTCGATGCCTCATTTGCTCTCGCAGCGGATATGGGCGGATACAATGAAGAGGTAGGTAATCATCATGTTTATCATGAACGATGAAATATAATTCCGATTCTGATATTTCCAAATTCGACTTGTAGCATCATTTTTTGCTGAAATTTCCCGCTAAATTATATTGAATTTCAGGCGATTTATTGTCGAAAGAATCCCAAATTAATTCGTTTCGTGGCTATTTTCTCGCTTATTTTTCTCTTCATTCAAATTTACCTACGAATTATGACAGTTCAAGTTTACAATTTTATGTGGGCAAGGAGAAAATTCAAGTAAGTCAAGTTTGTCCTTTGAATAATCATTTTTTATCAAGTATTGATCGCAACGTGTTACTGAATCTTCCCTTAGTTTCTCTCCGCATTCCAGCCCAATTATGCAATTATGGTTAGTGTGCGCGCGTCTGTAGTCTTTAGCCTTCATTAACTTTCTGCTTTGTGTCATTCTCATTATGTTTTTTGTTTTATTCTAAAATAATTTCATCACCCTTAATTTATACTGTTTTGCTGAGTTTTGGACTTGTAATGATTCATTCTTGTCTGCGTTTTCAGTAATCTCTTCACTTTTAATTTAATCATGAGCAGTCTAATTTCGCCTTTTCCGGTTTGCAAAGTGTGAATGCATTCCGATGAATTGTATGGCGTCGTAACTTTCGAGTTTCAAATAATTTCGCTGCATTCTCGTCTCTTCCACGAGTTTCCATGATTGCTTTCCTGTCTTTATTTCAATTTTCTCCATGTTCACGCGCGATCGAATTCTCCTTTTCCATTCAATTATTTAATTCAACCATCTCATTCTTCTCTACCAATCAACTCTACTATCTTTTTCACACCACCAAATATTTCTATTTAAGTTTTCTGACTTTAATTAATAATTGATTAAAGGGAAATGCTAATCCCATAAAGGAAATAGTTTT
Source organism: Diploscapter pachys (assembly GCA_002287525.1). NCBI lineage: Eukaryota > Metazoa > Nematoda > Chromadorea > Rhabditida > Rhabditidae > Diploscapter > Diploscapter pachys. The sequence goes on from LIAE01007182.1 coordinate 36,381, forward strand.
GTTGAAAGAAAATCGCTTTATAAGCATTTATACATCCAATGGTATTGATTTTTTTCAGATAATAGTAATCCCATATAACTTTCGAAACAACATTTCATAATATAAAGATGACATTGAACTATTACAGACTTGCTTTGCACAATTCACAATGGCGATATCGAAAGCGAGTCTACTTTTCATATTGTTCTATTCGAAATGAAGGACTTAAAAATGAGCAGCTTGAGGCAAGCCTTTTAAAGATTATGATCGCAAAATATGAATATCTACAGGCAAAAACGACTAATGATATGACTCGAATTAGAGAGAAACAGGAGGAAGCACTCAAGAAGATACAACAGAAGGCCAACATCACTAATATTGCCATTCTGCCTGAGAACAACGGCCAAAACACAAATAGCAGTTTAAGTGTTAGTGTTTGATTTGTTTACTACACAGATGGGTGCAATTGTAAGAGTCGAGATAATGACCATGAAATGATTCAGATTAATCAAATTTTGCAAATCATTTGCACGTAATATTTATAGAAGAGTTCATTCCAGACTCTCTCCTCATTCCGACCTGTCACTCCACCTGTTTTGCAGCACTATGCAACTACAGCAACTTCAGGAATGAAGAGGAAACCAGAGAAGAAGTTGCAGAGACCGACAAAGAGATTGAGAGATGAGGAGGGCAGGCAGAAGCTGATACGGAAGGGGGCTGCTGCAGGGACGAATCAGAAGAAGAAGGGAGGTGTGAGGATACAGTTGGAGGTAGGAAAATTCACTTATTTGGCGATTCAATGTCATTTTTATTCATTTATTAGGTGGATCGAGATACAGTCAGAAGATTGTTAACTACGAAACAGTTGAGTCAATCAAGAGAAGAGATCGATAGAGAACGGATCCCGAATGGACAAGTGCCTGTTTGTGTGGCCGTTACCGAAGAAGACAAACAGGAATAAATTCGATCAGAATAGCCAATTTTGAATTCTAATATTTTTCGTTAGGATATCCCGTCATTCAGTTGCATTTCATTTCACGGGTCTCATGCTTTCTCGTTTTCGTTTGCACTTATTTTAAATACCATGCGAAAGACTCCATCTTTACGAGTATATTTTTTACTAATTGATATTTGGTATTTTAAAGATCGTTATAAGAAAGATATTATTTATTTTTCTTTGATTTATTATAGAGATGGCATATTTCTCTCGATATCAAATTCTCATCTTCTGAGCTTATTCTTTTTTATTTATTGCTTTACATTTCATTTCGATCCATTTTATTTCATCATTTGAAAGCAAAGACAATACGAACATAATTTCCAAAGCAATCTTCATTTCTAATAAATGCAATCAGATCAAATATACACAATAAACAATCAATCTACTGGCATTTATGGCAACTTGAGCGGAGATATCTCAGAGCGCGTTCACAGTCTGGATGCTAATATGTATGAAATAGGTATATGAAAGACATGAAGACATGATGATGTAGTGATATGTCCATAGTTTAAAGCCATATTATCACTGACTTACAACTCATATGCGATGTTACACTGTATACTTTTAATTTTTATAACACTTTTCAAAAATTTTATTGCATAATGTGTTGAAGTCACGATCTAATAACCATATTCTAATTTAGGTATCTAAACTAAGTGCTTATTCTGATAATTACAAACTAATTATGCAGTTGCTCGATATCCATTTGCATCCGACTGAATTAGTAATAGGCCCACTTTTTCCTCTGATTGTATTCAAATGCTCTGCAGTACTCATATTTGCCTCCTTTCTTGAAATTCTCGGGATTAAGAGGCTCGCATTCCCCTGAAAAATGTTATGATGCGAATTGTTTCGATTTATCGGTCATTAACATAGCAATACACTTATGCCAAAATTCATTCGCATTGATTTAGAATAGGTTTCTACGATCGATGCTAATGGATCATGTTTTTTCAAACCTCTGGCCTTCACTATAACGCCGTTGCAATTTGCAAATTGTCTACCTGAAGAATCCCTCGGGTAACAGACGAAATGACAGTGACGGACGTCGATGAGCTGAGTGAAATGGAAAGACATATACGATAATGTCGTCACGTATTCGATCATGGCCAGGGAAGAGGGCACTGAAGTAAGAAAATTTACTATTGCAATAATTGATTGAAAATTGACTTGAAACACGTAAGGAAGAAATTGAAATGTTGGAGCCATACTTGATACTTTAATATGTCTTTGGCTCTTTGTAAAAATCCGATAAAGAAATGACTTACAATAGGAATGACAAGTTGGATAGCTGATAGACGATAAATGGAACTGGAAGTACTGAGGAGCGAAGTAACAGAAGAGTGCCGTGGACATGATCTTGACGCCTACAGAGATATTGTCGATACTCTGCAAAGAATTGGCATAGAGAGTGGGAAGTCGGATAGGTTAGGGGACCTGAGTGACATAGCGACGAAAGGAGAATAGCACGAGAGAGGTAATCAGCATGTTGAGGGAGGCTGTCATTGCGAACACAATCTTGCAGTAGCGATTGAACTCGGCAAAGTCATTGTGGACTGTAACGATACTGAACAGAGCCATGGAAAGGGACTCGATGGCTGAAATATAAATTGTATCAAGTAAGAATAGAAATAACAGACCTGTCAGAATGGGCATCAAATCATTGCAGATCTTGAAAGCGTCAGTGAATTCCCCTTGGTATTCCTGTTGAACTATTCCTCTGAATTATTACAATAAGTCTATAGCTGTGAATTATATTCATATTTTATATTATATAGTGAAAGAAAACTTGTTCTGTAAAGTACAGCACTTTGAATACGATCACTACTCTATACTATAAATGTAATAATTCCAATTTTAGAAAAATGCGCAAGGAGTATAGAAGCCTTCTCAGGAACGTCTACTTCTTTTAGAACTTCTTAAAATTTGCATTTCTAATGCTCTCTCGCCCCTACTAGCCAAGTGTATATTACAAAAATGTTAGTCTCGCCTCATGGCAATGGTGTAGTGGGTAGCGAGTTGGATTTTTGCATTTCCCTGGGCTATAAGCGAGAGAATTTTAGAAAAAGAGGGCCCAGAGAAACTCGAAAAATGTTTCTGGAAAAGCTTAGGGTACTTCATAACATAGAAAATAATTCCTCGAAAATCATAATTCTACTTTCAAAATATAAAATGAGTTAGATGAAGGTTTGATACCTGAGTGCATGTGCATGGAATATGCGGAGAACGAGTGGAATAACATTTGCGTATCTGAACAAAACATTTCCGATCACGTTCAGTTCGAACAGGTGAATTATTGAAGGAAGGCCATCTTTCGGCAGGGGAATCGTTGACTGAAAATCAAGTTTATCTTTCAGCGACACATATTTAAGTATCTTAACCTTTTTAATATACGACGTTTAAGATAATTATGTAATAATTAATATAAGACTTATATTCAACTTCTTCAAATTTATAGTAAAATTCTGCGTTTAGATAACTAGAAAATCAACCTATTAATTCGTAGTGACGTAACGATATAATGCGAAATGATAGAACACAATAATATTTTATAGGAACTGTATAGGAAAAGGTACATACTTCGTAAGTTTTCATTACACTGTTTATAAGCTGCTTTAGAAAAACTTTTAACTTGAAATTATTACAAATTTACAAAATAGGCTGTTATTTTTCGCATGTCGATTGTCGTGAAATTCAATCAACCTAGTGTTTTCCAGATTATTTCAAGAATACATAAGATTTCATGTTATGTGAATTTCATTATGCGTGAAAACGATCTGCGCTTTGTCTTTTTATAGGGAAAATCATAAATCCGCTGACAATCAGGTCAGAAGTCTTTCTTACGCGCGAAGAAATGTGTCAGGAAGTAAATTCATATCATTTCTTAAAATGAATGAAGGTGAAAAAATCAATTGTAAGAAATATAATATTCAGCTACATATCATATTTTATTTTCATTATTATGAATTTCAAGCTGTTACATTGATGCAAAAATCTATAGAGGATTTTATGGAGGAACATGTTGTTAAATGATAAGAATACAATCATTACTTATGGCACGTTCTCATAACTTGTTCCTATATTATACCGCGCTTTACTATTTTAGTTATGGCTGTGACAAAATAATTACAGTATATTATGCAAATAATTGACAGTTTCTTTCATTTAAAAAACTCACATTGCATCTAAATAAAGTCGATCCATATCGGGCAACGAATCCCTTTTGAAGCTGTCGATCGGTTGGAATGAAATCTGTCTGCAGAGAGGCATAAACAGCTCCTGAATTTCTTATCATTTTGTACATTTATCTTTCAAAGCATGCCTGCAAAGCATGATAACGAGAGAACTGTGAAGAATAATGAAGGCCAGAACAATGGGAAGTCCAGATAAGCGATGTGGTCGTTATTGTTCTCGATGTGGCCATGCTTCAACTTGCGATTTTCTTCTGCGTTTTTAGGCACCTAAATGATTACAAATGATGACTGAATGGATGAAGAAACTTGGGAACTTGGATTCTTAGCGATTTCGCTAACTATTAATTTCGGACCCTTTTCGGTAATTTTCGTCAGAAGTTATGATCGCAAAAATTTCAAACCCAAGATTAAATAGCTATGAATGGGTCGAAAAGTCGTAAAAAGGGTCATGATATTTATGGGTTACGAAGTCGAGAAGAATCCAAATCGCCCGAATTTGAATATACCTGAATAATCCGTTTGGGTGGTGAATAGTGCGTGGGAATTGGGAGGGACTGATCGCATGCAGATCGAATGGAGCTGTGCCTCGTGGTCGATGAACAGCTATCCTCGTCAATTTCCCTTTTCACTGCCATCGAACTGATCGAGCTCGATGGCGTGTCGCACGACATCCTATATAGATTAGAGGAGCTGACAATCTAAGTTAGTAATTTCTAATCATTGATCATTTTAGATGATTAGTCCTCGAAATAATTCATCGAATAATCGTCATTATTTGTAAAATTCTAGAATTCATCAGATTTCGGGCCAAGAAGTGTAGAAAATGTTTCAGAAAAGATGAATTCTACAATCGATTGTTCTGATCGTCAATTTAATTATACAAGCAACCCTAAAAAAACGAGATCGATTTATTAATTTATTCGGAGTGATTATGCGAAGATCGGTCTCTTATTTTTGAATATGTGAAATGAAACAAGAAAAAATCTTTCGAGATTTCATACCGTATTGTATAGATAAAGAGAAAAGTGTAACTACAAGGTGTGCGAATTAGATCAAATGAAAAATATGCGAAGAGAATGGGAGATTGAAACGATAAACGAGATCGAATTACATTGACTGGCGATATTGGAACTTATTCAAACAATAAAACAGAAAAGAAACGAATTCGATCGATTCCAATCAATAATCAGCACGTTCAAATGCTGGATTCAGATTGGGATTCACATTCGGATTGAGATTCGCATGCAATTTCTATGAATAAGTCCAGTCTCCCTTCTTCTCTCTTCAATCACATTGGCCAAGAAGAATTCAGCCAATATATCGTCTCTGCCTGTCTGTCTCTCCTCATCCCCTTGATCTCTCCCTTCCTCCTTCTCATTTCTATCCAGTTCTGTATCTGTCGCTCTCATTCCCTCTGTCGCTGTCTCTGTCTGTCTACACTTCTGATCTCTCTCCTTCTGCATCGTCACTTTATTCAAGAAAATCTCCTTCTCCTCTCTGCCTTTGCCTCTTCGCTGTTGTTCATTAGGCTATTTCCAAGCAACTGCCAAAGAAGAAATGACAGAAGCAGGAAGAGGAGAGATAAACTGTCAGAGGAAGCAGAGAGAGAAACAGGTGGATAATATGGGAATGAGATGCAGGGAGAGATGACATAGGAAAAATTACTCAGATGTTCTGCTGAATATTAATCTAATAGGCAAACGTATTGCATAATTTGGATTCAAAAGCATATATGAGTCCAAACATGTAGTGATTGCATAGCCACTGATAACAATCCTGATTTTATTACGTATTCAGAGAAGATCTTTTGCATTCGTCATCATTACCAGCTATAAATGTTATCGGAAGTAAGTGAAGATCAGCGTGAAATAGATAACACATGGTGGCAAATACAAAGCCTTACAGCATTGTTCATGAAAATTTAAATCGCAGTCATAATTTCGTCGAAATCCCACAATTGGACCAAACATCAATAGATTTTTATTGGAGAAAAAACAACCAAGAATCTGACAATGATATAGGTTGGAGATAGCTGATGATGTGAGACGAGATTATGATAAAGCGATGACAGGAAAGATGGATAAAGTACTTTGTACTTTACTCGAATGCAAGCACTTATTAGTATGAAATTCAGTATTGGCGCGGTAGAAACAAATACATATTGCCTAGTATAATTAAAATGGTCGGTAGATTGATTTAGAAGCCTATTATCAAAAGAGGTAAATTATATTTAAAATTAGCCATAACATCGACATTTCCTGTGATATCTTAGAAAATCTAAGAAAAACCGAAGTGGTGACGAGGTCACTATACCATCCGATTGCAAATGAACTATCACAAACATCACACATGAATCAGTGAAATGAGGGAAAAAAATGATAATTGCCTAATGATAATAGAAGATAAATGAAAAAGTATGGATGGACGATGGAAGCTGCAAGGTGGTGATGGAATGGAATATGAGAGAGAGGGAGGAGGTTGAAGCTGGAGATGGAAAGTGAGAGGGAATGAGAAGGACAAGGGAGGAGGTGAGAAAATGCCAATTCGGGGATGTAATGATGCAATGATTGCGATAAGAGGACAGAGGGAGGTTCTCGATTCGGAAGACGAGTCATCTAGTGGATCACGAAAATACGCCATTATGCCAATCAAAACAGACATATCAATGTGTTTCATCTTTTATTCTCGAAAATCATTTGACAATTTTCGAGAATTTTACACTAAAACAACTATAGACATTGAGAGACAGGAGGATCGATCGTATTTCGAAAACGATTTATTAATTAAATAGAATTCAAATAAATTACTATTCGCGATATTGAATTAAAGCAAAAATTGAGGAAGAATAACTTGTCAATGGTTTGTACATGTTTGTGTCGAATCAGATGGAGTGATGCACGACGGCCTCGTACTGTCTGAGTTCTGTCAGATCCTTCATAGCGATGTGCGAGTTCCTGTCGCTGATCCATCTGCCATTCATTCCGGGAATTCGACTTGTCGGTTTGCCCCAAGTAAGACCTCGGAACAGCAGTACTTCATCAACTGGAAAAGAGAAATTTCGCCATACATAGATCAACGCATGAAAGTCTACATATTTTCCTTAAGATTTAGTTCAACTGAATGATAGCTGGCTTACAAATGTTTCAAAACTTTTCACATATTTAGAAAAGAGAAATGAAATAATTAGCTAATTAGTGACTAGGTCAATTTATAATGTGTTTACATTATCTTTCATCTTGCTGACTCAAATACATTTTTCACCAAATCAATAACAATTCAATAATTCATAGTTATTTACAAATATAAGCAGTGCATTCATCTTAGATTAGTTAGCTTATATTTTTCCTATAAATAATATTGGAGCTAGTATAAAAGTTTACCATCACTCCACATTGCATAGACATGCTCTGCTTCTCGCGCTGAATCGTTGTTCAATTTCTCGAGCAAAGCCGAATAATTCTCCTGTTTGCAGTTTCCTGCCGTGTATCCACATAGCATCTAAAGATTCACGTGTCTCATGTTCAGTTTTTATAGATCTCAGATGACTAATTTATACTAAAGCAGTTGTATTACTTGGTCTTGGCATGTGTATCCTAAAATATTTATCTGCATTACATCAAATTTCCTATTATTCATCTACCTGGATACAGACCATCCAAAGCATTGCACCAAGCCGGCACTGTTTGTGCTAATTGGCAGACGCATAAACCTGAAAATAAATTTCTAATCCTGGTTTGATGAGTCTGTACTGAATCATTGAATCTTGAGACAAGATTAAAGATCTCTTCAAATAAAGAATTTAACAAACTATTGTTTCATAGAGATTATTTTCTGAAATGATAAAATATATGCATAGCGCGATTTTAAATTTCATATTCATTTGAGATATTTTACCATAATTAGGGCCTGAGATTCCAAGGAACGTATCGATATGCTTGGTGAGTGGAGGTCCTAGCGAACAATTTCCATCAGTTCCAATTAGCTCGCCGCCTTTCAGGACTTTCCTAAATTTCCATTCAATCATTGAGTAGCTTATGACCGAAAAATGAACCTAGTGATTGGGACACCGATGGAATGGGCAATGACATCTACCTTCTTCGCTCCTGTATAGCTAATTACTGATTCTATAAATCTAAGAAGAAAAACATTATTTTCTTGTATAGGTCATAAAAGAGTTAATAATACCGTCTCAAATATAACAAATTAGAGCATGTATGAATTGTGCTGTAGCTGTCCAAGATGCTCCCACTTCCCCACGCATCGCCCCTGTTTCGTACTCATATACAAAAATATGATAGATAATTTCTATACCAAGTCGTTGCATATAATTCTGCATAAGTGTAATTCTGCTCGAGGAAATATTGAATCGATCTATAATTTCAACAACGTCTCATTTATGCATTGGAGAGACGATTACGAACCGACTCCATCCTGTTGCAAGCGGGGCCTTAATTAATTGGTTTTAGTTATTTCAATTCAGGTTTAATAGCTTAAGTTATGGTACCTGTGTGTACAGAGCAGTATCTCCATTCCCGTGAATGAATATCACTGGCTCGTTTGTAATTTGCTCACCATGTCGCCTTTTTCCCTATATTATTTGTCAAAGTAAATAAATCCATCGTTCTAATGCTAAAATAACATTTCGAACTCATCCTGAGTGTTTTTCTATAAAAACAAACTAAAAACTATTAATAATAAAACTCGAGAAATAAAGATTCTATTCAAATAAATATGCATTTTATCAAATGAGATTCTGAAAGGTGAAATATATCGATATATACTAAATGATCGAGATATTCACCATGAAGAAATAGGATATAGAAAATCAAATCAAGTTCTATTTATAGCCGAATGCGAAAACTCTGAGTTACTTTCATTTTCATCTAGAAAACAAATGAAAGAAATTTACTATCAGGATAAGCTCGCAAACGTTTTTCCTAAAATGTTCAAACCCCGAAACTGCCATTCGGTCCGATTTCAGGCCGTTCGAACTGGTCCTGCTCATACCTGCAATGTACACCACGTCAACTATCTGCATATCAGTCTATCTACATTCTGCATTTGTGACGTCACTATCACTTTGTCATTCTCCTTGCGTAATGCCCATTTATGCCTCTATCGTCCTATCTGTCACTTCTCAGGCTGTGTGACTAAGAGAAACTAGCCAATGGCCTCCCCTTTCCTCTTCTCCTTCTTCTTCTTCTTCTTCTCTCATTAACTCCCTTGTTTTTATCCGCTGCTTGCCTGCATCGACGAGATCGCAACAGTGCCTCTGTCCCCAGCCCTTCAGCCCTTCAGCCCTTTCCACCAATTCCATTCAATAATGAGATAATTGGAACTATGACGGACAAGGGGGAATGACAGGATAAGGATAAGGGGTGGGGACAGACGTCTGATTGCTTGGCAGTGGAAAACTAGGAGAAGGACACATAAAGATACACATACCCATGTGCAGCCAGCCAGTCGATGAAGTGACTGGTCAGAGGTCCTTTCGGGCCACCTACTTTCTGGCTGATAGACACGCAGACGAAACTGGCTGATGAGAGAAGGAACAGGGACAATCTGATTGTGAGCGCCATAAGGCAAGCACTGTGAAGAAGACAGACCTCATGAAGATGAAGTTGTAACCGACTCTGATGGAAATTCACAGACTGTGCAAACTCGACGAATAATTAAGCTGGTAGAGAAATGATGCAAATCGAATGAATATAGAAGGAATAAGAGAAAGGGAAAGATAAATGAAGATATAAAGGGAAAGGGAAAGGAGAGAAGCTGAAGTTGATGTAAGAGAGGGAATGAAGACAGTGAAGACAAGCAATTCCAATGCCTTTACATACTTGTGTCTATGCCTATGTCCAGCTTATGCCTCTGCATTGATTTCTATGTTTGTAATAGCCACGAACACATTAATCTTCATTAGTATTAAGTTAGAAAGCTTCTGACGAGTTGATCCATTTCTCCCAAATTTTACAGTCTTTTCAAACTTCGTTGAATTACTAATTCTTATTTTTCTAATGTTACATCTGCATCTTGCGCAATGACCTACTCCTTTCAGCAATATACTTGGCTAAAGTTTAGGGTTTTTTTTTTTTTAAATAAACCCACGGTTTTCTAGCCAAATCAGTTATTGTCCTAACAAATTTAGTCCAGAGCCATTTATTGAATGAACGATTGCAATATAGGCCAGAATAAGTCTCGAATAAATAAAGAAAAAGAAACAGATCAGATCAAACACACGCTGAAAAATCCTAAAAAAAAAAGAATAAAGCAAAGAATCTCCTGTTGAGAGTACAGAAGATGGTTTCTTGTAAAAGCCGTACACTTGTCAAATCTGCGTGACTGTATACAAGGGATAGGGGTAGGGAAAGGTAGACTATGTTTAGTTTCAAAATGATGGACAGCATATGCAGAGTATTTCTAGAAAAAAGTTAGCCTAACCTACTGAGCCCCTGCCCTTATTCCTTCCTTATTTCCTAGTGTACGGTTTTTATAAGGAGGCCGGAAAATTAATTAAAATAAGAAAGGGATAAAATTAGAACAGTAAAAGAAATGGAAGAAATTATGCTGGAATTGAAAAAGAAACAACCATGGAAACGAGTTGACTGTCAGTAAAGAAGGAGAAATAAGTTAAAAGAGGAAAAATGAATTGGGAAAAGTTGGATTTACTTAGTCTTGGCCTTCTTTTTGGCACTGCCCTTGGGCGAGTCATTGGAAGTGCCTTGCGCACTGCTACCAGCCCCACTGCCTGCAGCCGTACTCTTCTCCTTCCTCGGTCGCGGCTTCACTTCCACTTCGCCCATCTCCTTCTCGATCAAAGTGATCAGAGTGTTGCAACGACGTTGCAGTTCCTGAATTCCGATTGAACGAGATTGAAAATTTGAAATTTCTATCACGATTTTACAATTCTGGCCAGGAAAAAACAAGTAAAAATCGTTATTCTTCCTTCTTTTTAAGGATTATATGAGAATGATACTCTTTTCAAGAAAATATAAAGTAAATGAATGTATCGAACAAATTGTCATTTACTAGTGCGACATGAAGAAAGATTTCACTTGAAGCTATGCAATAAATATACAACAAATCAAATTGCATGAGGAAATATTCATCTATCAAGATATCGAAAATTTTTGCGAGTTTTGTTTTTCGAAGCAAACGTGGAATCTAGTGAGAACGTCAATATTTTATAATCGCATTTTTCAAAATAACGAGCAACGAAAGAAATTCTTCGTCCGCTAGAAGCTAGTGGTCGCATAATTTGAAACCAAGAATAATAGCGAAAGAAGAAAAACGAACCGTAGCAGTGCGACTCTTGATGAACCAATCAAATCTGAACTGGGGAGCCATGCGCACTGACTGTCTCAACTCCTCGTACACCGTCTCTTTGTCGAATCCGATCCGATGCAACTCGCACACAATGAATCTGAATATTTCTATTTCTCCACCAATTTCATCCTACTGCTGCTCACCTATCTTCCTCCTCGGTGTAAGTCTTTCCCTTGTTCGTGCCATAAGCAATGCGCAGCTGATGGAAAGGAGCCTTGTACTTGGCGATTTTAGCATCCAGTCCCTTCTTCACAGACTGCCTTCTCTGGATGCGAGCCTCTCCCTGCAATTCGACGATAGTATCATTCTTATCATTGCATATTGTCAAAGATCGATGAATTAAGAGAAATCAAACTATAAACGAATTTTAAAATGCAAGATTTGCCTTACAGTTTAAAATTTGGGTCAAAATTATTATCCGTATCATTGAAATGTTGTCAAGTCAATAGCTAACTTATGTTAATTTCAGTTTTAAATTAGTGAATAATCTATTCTGTCCCAATTTGTTGATCGTTGACAGTAAAATAGTTCAGAAGTGAACGAAGATTGGCTAATCGGTTCTACAACTAAATAATTATATCATTCAATCGATAATTAATTCTCAGCAGATAAAGACGGGATAAGCGAGAATCGTCAGCTAATCTTACATTACTCAAAAATTTTCACTATTAATTCCTTCTCATCCATCAGCTGGGCATTTAGAGTTCATCGAAAGATTCATTTCACCTGGAGTTATTTATTTCCAAATTCTTCGTACCTTTTCAATCTGATTGAGAATCTTCTCGCTGTCCTGCAACTCATCGAATCTGTCCCAGAATTTCTCGGAATAGGCCTTGACTTCCTCGAACGATTTCGAGTCCACTTCTTTCGCGATGTTCTCCAATTCGGTGCGGCCATACTTTTCGATCGCCTGCAACAAACAGAATATCAATTAATTTATCTTTTCAATAGTAATTTTAATTAGGTGTAGTGAAAAGTTGGATTTAAATAATTAACGATTACGCATGATAAATTTGGCTATATTTGTTATGAAGAAATTTGATGAAATTCAGACATTCATTTCTTCAGTTTAGTGAGTACAAGATTTCAAGGAAAAATATTGTTGAAAATAATTTTTTAAAAACATGTTTCTATGCAAAACAATTATTCGGGTTGATTTGTTTGGAAAAGTAATAGGTTTCGTTATTGTGTCGAAAGTAAACTAGATTTTTGTATTGAAAGTGAGCATACCCTGATGAACTGCGTGAAGTCCCTCTTGGACCACTCGTTCTGCCCCTGAGTGAGTAGTTCTGTCTTCTCCTGCTGCTCTTCCTCAGTCAACTGTTCCGCACCATCAATCAGTTTCTGCTCTTCCTTCTGTCTTTTGTCTGCCTCTTTCGGGGGAAGGTCCTTCGGCTTTTCTGCCTAAAATTCACTCGATTTTCGTCGGAACTAATTTTACCACCAGCCTATTGCTTCATTTGTATTTCTATTCTTAAGGGTTTAGATTTAATAATTTCACTACATTGAGTTTAAATTGCGTCCTTGATGAAGATCAAGTTCGACAAACGTCTAATCGTAAACTTCATTGAATATTTTATTGTCACATGTCGTGAAATTTGAATTATTTCCTGACAATAAATGTTATATTAAGTCTACAAAAATTTCAAATGCATTCTCGTATTACAAATTTTCATGAGCAGTAATATTAATATTTCTCATGAAGACGCTCTCGCATAAATATCTCGATAAAGAGTTTCTATTAATTCAGCTACTAATTTATAATTTCAGATGAGCAACGTAACTCGTCAATGTTCCATCTTCCTCTTTCCGACATCCACTATCTCCTTGGAAACTCGCTGATAGGAGAAAAATAAGTAGGATGTAAGGGCCTGAGCTGATAAGAAGAGCTCATCTCTCCTTCTTTTCTACTTTCCCTGGGCATTAATTTATCCCGTTTTTCTCCACAACCACTTATTGTCTAAATACGGTTATTATCGTCTGAGCAAGCCATTTCTCGAGAAAAGACATGGGACATTTCGTATATTTGATGACGAAAAAGCTCTACCTAATTCGCTGCATAATCCATATGGATTCCACGTAGAGGGAAAACATTTTTGCTATAAAACGCCAAAAGCAACGAGAAGTCAATCGGATAGAACTGGCACAAATGAGCAGCCCTTCGATAAGCACTGACAGTGACAGAACTGCCAGTCAGCCAGAGACTGAATTGAGACGTTCTGTCTTCATTTGTGGATTCATTCCTAAGCGATGGCATAACAGGTCAGTCATTTTAATAGAGATGTACGAAACGTTGATTTGAAATCTTTTTGAAGTGAAGCTTCTCTCAAAATTGTTCATGGTTTGGAACCAAAATAATTAAAAAAAAAAAAAACATTGTTGGAAAGGCACGGGAAACATTTTTTGATATAAGACTTTCTAACATGATGAGGAAAGACTAATTTAATTCAAAATTCATTGTTGTTAGTTTATGTAGAAGTTTGTGCATCTCTGATAATGGATGCAACAGGCAATGCAACGCATTCAGCTCGCTGCAAGTGATTGTGCAGGATCTGCTGCCGCACTACTTCGTGGCCTGCAATGGCGAGTCCTGGGATGAATCGAGTGAAGTGACTCGCTCCCTCCTCTCCAATTCTGACATAGTCATTTTCTTCGTCAATGAATTCACTCTGGCCAATTCGAACTGTCTGCTCACCCTTCAGGTATGAAATAATACAGCAGCGTCAAAATGGCCTTTGAAAAGTTAATCAAGTTCAACCTGTATGATAATAGAGGGAATAAATCGGAGTGAATTTTTCATGCAGGCTGTGGCTAAACTGAATGAATTTATCAATAATCACGCTACTAAAACATTACAGCATGACAAATTTAGTATGCATGGCATCTAATGATACCCATCATCATGCTTCGTCCTCCGAGGACTAAGCTGGTTATTTGCAAGCGGGGAGAGTATCGGGACGATATCATGTACGTTCAATCAATTTTTAACGGTGAAGTGAATAAGCTAGATTCTGAATTTATAGAATTGTTGGAAATGGCTCGATTGTACGCAGTCCTCTGACGAGATGGGCATTGCTCGAGGACTCGACTGTCAATGACATCGACTACTATCTGTTGCAGGATGTTCTCTATGAAGTAAAACAAATGCTACTTGAATCATTGATTATCTTATGCAACTCTCCTAGGGCTACAAGATATCCACCATCTATGATCGTCTGGAGCATAAGAAATCGATGATAAAAATTCGAAATCGAATCGAGAGAACTCTCAGACCAGAAATGAACGACATCAGTGAAACAGAAACCAGACTGTTCACCAGAGAAAGGGGCACTTTCTATATTTCTTCTAACAGCGCTCACAGCGATTCAAATACCAGTCTGATTGTCAGAATCGACAATAACGGTGGGAGGCAGTCTGCTGCCAATGACAAAGGTATAGTGATGCAATGTCGGAATTTTTGGGAGCAATATTTGAAAAATTGGCGCAAGAAAGAAATTAAAAAGCATGCGAAAGCAATTTAAAGAATAGTCACATTAACTATCCTAAATTATTTCGCATTTTGAAAAATCACTCCAGTTTTCAAAATCCATTACAGGAAAGTGCTTCTAACAATTGGATGTTTTGCAATTTAGTCTAACTTCCCCTATGAGTCATCCACAAGAACACTACCGTACTCAGATTAGGATACGTGACTCTTTTAGATGGAACTGAGAGGATGTCGAATTCGTCGAAGAGAAAGGATAAGCTGGCTCTGAATCGGCTTAACATATCTCGCAGTACGGGCAATCTATCGATGACGTCACTGACAAATGCAAGGGGTAAGGAGAGAGAAAGGGAAGAGGAAAGGAGCAAGGACAAGAAGTCGAGGGACACTACAGCAGGCAGAGGGAATGACAGATACAGGAAGGCTATGGCTCCCTTAGAACAGACTAAGGACAAGGATGTGATCATTGTGAATGATGTAAGGAGATTTATGAAACTATATATTATTTTAAAGAATTATCCCCATCTAGACTTCCAAATTGCTGAGAAGAAGACGATTCAAAGTGAATGAGATTGCGCAGCAGCAGAATTCGAACGTGGAACTGGAATCGATGAAGAAGGCAGAGTCGGTTGACTTGGAGAGGGGAATGAGGTGATTGGATGGGGAAATGAATAAATGGTCGTGATGTGATGATTGCAGCATGAATTCCCTGGACGACCCAGACAATTTCCAACAAACGCAATATCTCGTCTTCCCTCTCAAAGACAACACAAAGAAACCACTTCTATTCAAATTTCCCCAGGACATTTCGGAGGAGCTGCTCAAAGACAACAGTGTGTGGGGTTCAGATACAAGTCTCGAGCAGGAGGCAGAGGTGACTTGTTAGAAACGGTCAAGACATAAATGGAAGTTTAGATAGCCGACCAGATCAAGGGAGGTTTTTCTATGGACGATGCAGACGAGTCTCCAATTCAAACTCCGCCCCCATCATATATTGGCGATATTTAGTTGACATGACCATTTAGTGATAAATAATTTAGCTTATTTTAAAGCAATAAACTTGTTGTATATATTCAAATGAAAGAACGACTGACCTTGTATCCGATAGATTTCCTGTAGAAGTAGATCTCCTGTTCGAGAAGTTCATAGAGCCGTCTGGGGTAGAACTGGAAGTCGTAGACAGCAGGCTGTTTGGGGCGAGGGGCGCGCGACTGTTTCTCCACGGGGTTGCCCTGTCGCATCGCCTCGCGGAAATAGGCATCCACCTGAAACGAGTCGTAGCTCATAGAAGAACTAGTATTTTTGTGACGAATTAGGAAATGAGATCTTCAGAAACAGTAAGCTCGCGATTGGGAATTTGGAAATATCATCAGTCAGTCTGCTAAATAAGATTTTTGCGAAAAAGTTCGCTTGATTGTTCAATTCTATTAGGTTGATCAAAACAAGTCCATCACATAATAATTTCCTTCTTCAAAAATTCATATGAATACGAACGTTTTTATTCGCCTCGTGCTATCATAGATAGAAAAATTCAGTTTCTTGGATAATCCATTCATGCTTTTATAAAATTCATCTATTTCTAAGTATCGCCAACCCTTGTAACTAGGGTGGGCTAGGTTAAGGCCAGTAGGTTGAACAGTTCAAGCATCGCTTGACTTGAGATTATCACATATGACCAATATATGGACTATGAAACCCTATATCTAAAGCTTGATGGCTTTAAGAAAAGATTAATTTTACACGAGGTTTAATGGCGGATGAATTATACCAAAAAATTGATAAATTCGAACTAAATTTCAGCACGATTCTTTTTCGAATGGTTTAAGAAATTTGATATAATATGACTTGTGAACGAATGTTCTGATCAGTCAGCTATTTATAACACAGGGTCTTTCTTACCTGATAATTAGCCTTTCTTTCTCTCTTGGGGGGCTCAATCCAGAACTGCCCCATGCCCTCAGCCTGCTTGCCTTTGTAATCCTCGCCTTCAAAGTTGTATACCTGAAGAGCAGGAAAATAACCGAATGAAATGAACGAAAAAGATTGACTTACAGAGCCCATGACATCGAAAGTGAGATTCCTGAGGTTGCCCTCTCCCATTTCGTCCAGCTTGGCCTTCATCTCTGCAGTTTTGACTTCGGCCCTCTGCAGAATAGTGTCGATGTCCTCGTCAGTGATGGTGGAGTCCTTCGAGGCGAACACCTGCAATGCCCCTGGTCTATCTCCCTCCTTCTACTTCAACCCACCAATTCAGCCCCATGTCTGATCATGTTGAGCATGTCGTCCTTGCCGAGAGTCTTCTGCGCCTCTGCCAGCCTGCCCTGCTGAATTACAATCGAGTCCAGTCGAAGTTTGACCTCGGCTCTCTCGATGATGCGCTCATCCACTGTATTCTCAGTGATCAGACGGAACACGCGCACCTGCAAATTTCAATTCTGCTCTGTAGATCTCATGAAATATTTTAAAGCTGATGAAGAAAGTGAAATAGTTTTCAAATGGAGTGCATTAAAATTGATATGGCATAAATACGAATACAAAGTTCCGTCTACATTAGTACCAAAACCATTCAACTCTCCTCCACTGACCTGTTTCTTCTGTCCGATTCTATGAGCGCGATCCATGGCTTGCAAATCAGATTGAGGACTGCAAATTTGATCATAATGAATGTGTGACAAGTTTGTAAATGATTACTTCCAGTCCGAATCATAGATGATGACGACATCGGCAGTGGCCAGATTGATACCCAGACCTGAACAGCATATTGTTATAATCATTTTGGTAGTCTGATGAGAGAGAATGAATGGACGAATATTTTGTGAAAGATTATGCATTTTGGATTATCTCTCATACAAAATTTCTTGATTTCGGAATTTTTTTCTCACTATAACTATCTTTACTTCGAACCCCTATTTCCAACAAAGATGAAGAGAGCATTGATTTGTAAAATACAAAAATGAATTCTGCAACTATTGGACATCGGTTTCAGATTTTTCTTTATAGAAAAATAACTGTGACGTTTCATAAAAGACATAGCATGATCAGCTTTAATCCAAGACATAGTCCTTCAGAATGTAGTCATCGTCAAGATATAATTTCAAGCATTCTAATACAATAGTAATAATTCACCTCCAGCCCTGGTAGTGAGCATGAAGAGGAACTTCTCGGATCCATCAGCATTGAAGGCATCGATGGCACTCTGCCTGTCCTCGTGAGCAGTTTGTCCGTCCAGTCTGCAGTACTTGTAGTGTCTGAACCAGCTGTAGTCCTCGAAAATATCCAGCATTCGGGAGAACTGCGAGAACAACAGCACGCGGGAGCCTTCAATTCATATATTTGCCTAACTTTATCTAGTGATTTATTTAAATTTCATTTCCCAAAAGTATGAGAAAACCTGATAAAGCAAATGCAAAATTAGGAATTTAGCATTTGAGTTACCTTGATCGTTATAGCAGACCCCTCCACCTTTGGAACAATATTAGAAAAATTACCTTGTTCCTGGAGTTTCATGAGCAGTTTGTCGAGAACGACCATCTTGCCGCAGTTGTCAATGAGGTGCTGATCAGTGGTGTAGGGAGGGCCAGGCTCTGCTCCGTCGAAGAGGTACGGGTGGTTAGCTGCCTTGCGCAGATGCATCAGCAGATTCATCAGTCTGCAAAAGTCACATGAAAGCTACTCTAGTAAATTATATCCACTGAAGAAATAAGGTTATAATTTGAATGAACAAGCTAATAAAAATCAAAATGTATAAATTCTCTGCTCCATTGTGTGATTACTTTGTGAACGAATTTCTCTATCACTATTCCGTGTGTGCAGGAATATTTTTTAGAGATGAATATCTTTCCAAACTGTTCAGTGCTTCAACGGCAAATAATTTTCTCCATTTTCTTCACGATATTTCTAACCGGGAAGGAAAAAAATCCCTGTTAAATGATAAGACCTAGTATTTTCACAATTACAAATATGCATCTCTTAGAAAAAGGAAATTTTTATTTCAATAGCTAACCTAGCCTTTTCGACCTTGCCAGCCCCATTGATCACATCGATGTCCTTCATGAGCACTTTGGTGTACCACTCCCTTTGCAGCTTCGACAGACCCACATACACTTTGACTTCCTTCTTCGGCAGCAGACTCTTCTCCACATCGGACTTGATGCGACGAAGCAGGAATGGTTGTAGCACCTGAAAAGGAATAATTATTAGAAGATAAATTAAATATCAAATATCAAAATCTCGCTAGTTGGGATAGTTTGTTCTTTGAAAACAAGTGGGAATGAATCATTATGACTATGTCTTGTCACATTGAAAAATACGAAAATGAAATTAAACTTAATTATATTGCATGTGTTACGTAAAAATAAATCTAACATCCTGCTTCTCAGCAATGCAGTAAGAATAGAAAACTATTGTTGATTATTTTTTACGATAATCTCTTCAAATTATGATCCATAGCAAAGCTCTTTTTCACAGGGCTATCTTCAAAATATATTTCTAAAACTGAAAAAATGACGAACCTTGTGAAGTCTCTGGATAATCTCAGCATTTCCAGACATGCTTCCATCAGTGAACCAGGAGTCGAAATCCTCAGAGGAAGAGAACATGTCAGGCAGGAGGAAGTTGAGCAGGGCCCACAACTCGTGCAGGTTGTTCTGCAGGGGAGTGCCTGTTATCAGCAGCCGATTCTTCGACTTGATCTCCCTCACCACCTCCGACAGCTGCAATCATTTGTCAAATGATCCATTCATTCAGATTATGAGAGATTTGGAAGCTTGGACCTCTTGCATTAATTACTCTCAAGTTATTCTTACCCTTTTCTTTCCTTCCATGATATTTTCAGAAAAGGGGGTAAAAACTACAAAAGACTAGGAGTAACTTGAGGGTAACGAGAGAAGAGGTCGAAATTTGGAAAGTCGAATAAGCATAATGTTTTGAATCAATTAACCAAAACTAATTTGAATTGCGGGTAATTCTGCGCTCATTCGCTAAAATAATTCATTTTCATGCTCACCTTGGACTTCTCGTTCTTGATGCGATGTGCCTCGTCAATAATGATATACTTCCAGACGAGTTTGCGCAGTTGCGTCTTTATCTTCAGCATCATCTCGTAGGTTGTCACGCAGACGTCGAATTTCTGCGGGAGAATCGTCTCGCGAATCACCACATTCTGTAAGCAAATGTTCAATGAAGGTTGTCATAGAATTTAGGTTTTTCGCAAAAAAAAAACAATTGTCAAAAGCAAGAAATAACACTGAATTTCCGTAATTCGTCTTTTAGATATAGCTATTTTGCAAAGTTATGACTTTTTCAGATACATAATTTTCGATGTTGATCAACATAGAACGGCAGAAAGTTTGAGGGAAGATGTCTTTTTCGGATAATTATTTTTAATTAAACTTCTCAAAATTTTTAATTCCTAGACACGTCCCGCAACGTCTTCCAAATTTTCGACCCGCACCTGCCCTGAGTCGCAAAGATAGAAACCAGATCCGCGGGCAAGGGTTTTTTCCTAGTGTTTTTGATAGTTAAAAATACAAACCCTAGTCTGTTCATCTCCAATGATAGAGCAGATTTTCATAGAAGGACACCACTTCTCGAACTCGTTCATCCAATTCTTGAGAGTGGATTTGGGCACGATGACAAGATGCGGACTGGCCATGTTCTTGTAGTGCTTCATGTAACCCAGCAGAGCGATCGTCTGCAGAGTCTTGCCAAGACCCTGCAAGTACAATAAGTGTTCGCCAAATGAATTGGAGTTGCCAAACCATTTCATCTGCAAGAATTCCATTGATGTTGTTGTGTTGCAGCGAGATGAGCCAGTTGAGACCACGAACCTGATAATCTCTGAAAGAGCATTCAGATTATTCACTTCATTTAGAATGCTATTTAATATTAACATTGAGCAAAAAGGCGAAACTAAAATGTGCACCAGTCTACAAGACTGTATGCAGGTGTGCAACTTCTTCAATTGTCGGTTCCGATAATTTTCTCTTCGCTAAAAAGCAGAAAGTGGGGAAAAATCGTTAACAATGCTGACTGAAGAAACTACAGCTCTGTACTTGTGATGCACAATGTACAGTTCAGTTTACCGTTTTTTTCTTCAATTATTTTACACTACCTCATTTCTCCATTGAGAATATAGAAAGGGTTCTTGTCGAAAAGGACGAGAGTGTCCTCCTTCTCTGCAGCTTCGAGTTGCTCCTCGTCCTCCTCCTGTTCAGTCTTCCTGTGTCGATGGTCTCCATCATTCCCAGCCGCCTTCGACTGTCTGCCCCTCTTCTTCTTGGGCGGCCCTCCTCCAGCTGAAATTCCCCTCGTCTCTATCTCCATCCCTGTCTCCCCCCTTTTGCCTACCTTTGTAAGCAGCCACGTCCCCAGCACTGAGGCAGTGCGAGAAGTTCTCGGTCTTCTTGAGCAGCATCTCGAATCGCTTGAACGAATCCGCTTCGAACTTGGCATCATGTGAGTCTGAAAACAAATTGAATCCAACTCGTTACAACAAAGGCATCTCGATCTCCACATTGACAAAGTAATTCTGAGAATTTCATTGCTGACTCGTTTGCTCTCTAAAATAAAGGGACTGTAGCTGCGAGCGAATTTCAGATGCATTCAAAAGTGTCTTTTTATTCGAAAGCTTACTCATTGCGACCTCGGTTATTTGGTTTCGGTACTCAACAAGACTATGAAATTGCGAATTTTTCAGGAGTCAGAATCGAAGGTGCACATAAACAAATGCACTTTCTGATCTCAAGTATTTGCACTTACAATTTTTTGCTTCGGAAAATCTCAAAAGCCATATCCCCGTACACCCCGATTTATGAGCCTTTCAAATATTTGCAGCGACTTATTGATGATAAATGCGGGAGGTCGAATATGATAATTTTCGTAATTCCAGAAGCCCAATAAACTGACCTCCATTCTGCTCGTCCTCCATCTCCTCGTCTTGTTCGTCCTCCTGCTGTCTTGTCTCCTCAGCCTCTTCTTCCATCGGTTCCTCCTTCGCCTCGTTCCCCTTTCCAGTCCCGCTGTCCACTTGCATCTTCTCTTCAGAATCAGACATTGTTAGTACAAGCTCTGGAAATTCGACAAAATTTCGAATGAAAAGAAGCCCGAAATGATTTCGAAAATCCGAGACTAGAAGACATTATGTAGAGGTGAAATAGACAGAGCGAGAAACAAAGAAACAGACTGGCTGACTGACCAGATGATGGAATCAGAAGAGCAACGATGATATAACGGGAAAAAGTCTAGAAAAAAATCGCGAAATGAAAGCGAAATCGAGGGGAAATGGCGGGTAAAAATGCTTTGGCCCCGCACTGATTCAGCAAGAACAAGGCACACGTCGCGAATCAATGTGGGCGGAGCTTCTTTCACTCGATACCTTGCTGCACACCGATCTCGAGAATGAAGGGATTTAATGAAATTCTGACTTCACTATCGTGATCAGCATATTCGAGAGCTTTTGACATAAGGGGTTTTAAAGAAAATTAGTATAAAATCTCAATTTTTAATTTGAAGCTCGCGTAAAAGCGATTTTTTTGCTTCACACGGTCTTCACTGCATTCTGTGGCTAACATTAAGATTTTGATGGGAGAAATTCGCTGATCAACGACTGTAGTGGTGCGAAGCGAGGGGGACACGCTCTTCAGAGAGTTCAACGAAAAAGCTTGGCAATGGAGCATGTTTTATGTTGCGAAGGCGAGATAACATTAGGAAAAGAAAAGTTTTTTCACTCTTCCACATTCGACACTATTTTCGGATACCAATCGCGTATTGCAGTGTTCTTCCTAGCAAGTTGCTTATCGATCGAATTTGAGCCGAGATTTGATTGCGCGGGAAAATGGTGTTCAATTTCGATCGATAGCAAGGTCAGCGGCAGCAGCAGCTCTTTCTGTCTCCTCTCCACCCTCTTCTTTCCTCCCCTTCGTCCTTTGCAATCTCCTTTCATTCCATCTTCTCATTCTCACTTCTTCTCTCTTGCACAATTTATTTCTTCACCCGTTCTACTCTATTTCTATTTGCAGCAGAGATCGCCGTGTTTCTTCTTCTTCAAATCAAGCGTTTCTTTCCTGTATATAGTCTGTACTTCTAAATTTTTACTCGTTATGAAAATTTGACCATTTACTTCGTTTTTCGTCGCAATACAGGGCGGAACTTAATTACCATATACGAAAAATTTTCAAATTTTAAATCCTCTCATTTAACCTATTCCGATGGAATTTTTGCTCTAATTTCATGAATATGGGCACCGTGAATGCGATAAGCAGAGGAAATCTCAATCCATGTGCATTTTACGCTAATTTTCATGATTAAGACAAAACTATCGCATTTTGAGATATTTTAAGGCCTGGTGCCAATACCAGCATTGATTTGAAGCAGAATAATTTCTCGATAGATCACTTTAGGCTCAATGATGAATTTCCATTAAAAATTATGATGTTAATATCGACTTATTTGGGCATTCAGCTGGTTTTAAAAATGCTAATTTCGTTTTTGTGAAATTTGAAAATCGAAGCATTATTTTTGAAGCCATGTATACCTGACATAATTCATCGAAATTCGAAATCTTTTTGCACGTTTTTAAGTACCATGGAATAGGAATTTAGCCATATAAAATTTTGGTCAGGCAGGTTTTAAGACAAAGGTAATATCGTTATTCAAATGTGCGCATACAGTGTTTTAATTCCACAGTATGTATGTGTTCTGCTTTTGATACATTATTTATTGCCTATTGCTTTATCGCTTAGCCCGTTTCGGTTTTGTAATATTTACAAGACGTCATGATTTATAGGCATATACGTAGCTGTATTCTCTAATATCTGATCGTATATCCCATTCGTTGCGTAAAGTGATATAAATAGGTAGTAGTAGCCAATAGATATAAAGCTTTCTATTTTTAGTTTATTTGTTTCGATCATATAGTTTCCTTTCATTTTTTATTCCGACTGTTAATCTATGCCAAACGTCTCGATGAAGAAAAAACGATGAATCTAAACTGTCTTGAACGTTATCAGTCTATTGATTAGAGAAAGCATTCAATAATTGAATCGAGCCATTTAAGCATCTTGACATGTGATCATTTGCTACTTCATTCCTACTTCCTAGATCATTCGTAAATTTTTCTAATGATACATAGAATTTACATTGGCAATTAGTTGAAAATAGTGTCATTTTTCATTTTGGTTGTGTCATATCCTCTTAGCACTTCTTGACATTTTTTCTTCTATTTCAATTTCTTTAATTTTGAAAAATATACGCCCATATCTTGCCTAAAAATTCTAGGCCGTATCGCGATAATTTGGAAAATATACATCGAAGTTTCATCATCATTCCTTCTCCCATTTTCGACGCCTATATCATTTAGCATCGTGCGAGAAATTATGGGACAGCCCGATAGTTATTCGGTTGTTTTGCATATGATTAGGAATGAAAAAGCATAGCTGCATTCGCTGATGAATATTTGTGCGCTGCGCTGCGTGTCGGCTTCATTGCCAATGCAATCATTCGGCCTCTCACTTCATCCTTTCATCATTCCCTTACTCCTCTACTACCTCCTAGGTGCCTCTTTATTTCAACGCTAATGAGTTTTCTATCTGTTCTTTATCACAAACTATAGAGCTATAGCCTATAGTTTCACATCGATTTTGACTCTGAATGATACCGTACTTCAATTTTACGTGTAATATATATCCGAACTCGCTCATTTTCAAACGAAATTGATGTATCTCT
Source organism: Diploscapter pachys (assembly GCA_002287525.1). Lineage (NCBI taxonomy): Eukaryota > Metazoa > Nematoda > Chromadorea > Rhabditida > Rhabditidae > Diploscapter > Diploscapter pachys. Next base: position 61,084 of record LIAE01007182.1, read on the forward strand.
ACGGCAAACTTCCTATATTTCTCATTAAATTCAGTGATTGTGTGTCCACGGTTAAACAACTCTGTTTTGGTCATTTTATCAGTCCCCCGTCCTTAGCCCTAGCCATTGCTGTTCGGTGGTTGAATTCGAGAGAAATGAGAAACCAACGAAAGAGGCCACTGTTTTCTCCTTCCCTTCCCAGCCCTAGCCCCTAGAACGAGGCGTGGTTCTTTCTCCCTTCTTCTCCGCAATGCATTGTGCTGCTTTCTTTTTCTTTGGCGTCCAGCCAAGTATATTGATTTGCGATGTGAATAGAGACGCAGAGAGCGGACAGGGACGGGGACAGAGTCAGATAGGGCGATGGACCCAGAGATGCAGGGAAGGGATGAGAGATGGGGGATGCGAGTGGACACAGGCACGCACAACTGCAGTCTCTTCATCTCGCACTCACTCTCACTCTCTTCATTCTCCTCCCTCCTCTCCCCTTTCCAAACTCCAATTCTCGGCTATTCTTTCCTTATCCTAAAGTCAGATTCCGCATTTAGCGAGTTTAATTTCACGCCGGAAGTGGAGTTTACACCATTTTATGCATTGAACTGAACTTCTTCAGTCTTCAATTGATGATGAGTTTACTTCATCACAATTTCACTTTAAACTATCAACCGCTCCATCTGTGCCTTTCCACCTTCCCGCATTCAGGCATCGTCATTCTCTCCCTCTGTGTTTTGATGTTGTTGTTCTATCCGCATTTGCGTTATTTTATATCCGCGTGTGCACCCGAAAGGAAATCACTCCTACTTTTCATATTCGTTCTCTTTCCTGACATTTCTGCATAGAGACTTTTATCCTGTGAATTTATTTATTACGTTTTTGTCGAATTACCTGCATTATCACATGATTGGATGTCATTTATGATATTATGATATATTTGAAACTTCTAATCATATATATTCGTCATAAGAATATTTCGAAATTCTTTTACATTTAAAAACTACTTTTGGAAGTTGTATCTATTTACTATTCTTATGTTCCGTATAGTTGTGCTAACATGCGTTGTTTTTAAACTGGAAGCGCCTAAAATGACGAGAACTTTTAATCTCGTATCTGATACATTCGTCATTATCCAAAATGCATCCTCTGCTTTCTGTTCATTCTGATTTATTGGCATTTCTTCTCATTTGTACAGTAATCATTCCATTCACCAGCTCCATGTGTCTGTAGTATCGTTGCAGCATCGTATTGCCGCGCCCCCCTTGTCGATCCCCACGTATGTATTTTCACGCCTTCTCGCATTTGCAGTGCTTTTTCTTTTCTGCTGTGTCCTTTCTCAAGTCGTTTTCTCTCTCCTCCTCCTCCTCCTCCCCTCGCCCGATCAGAGACAATTGCAATCTGCCCCATCTCCTCTCCATCTCTCCATCTCGATCTGCTCTATCTGCTGCGCATCGTACACTTTCCCACTTCCCCGTTCAACCTTCCTTCCTCTCTCCCTCTCCCCCTTTCCCTTCCCACCCTCTCCTTCTCCAATGCATATCTCTCGTGCATCGCATCATTCGTCTTTTCATTTTTCGATGTGCCAATTCTCCTATCAATCGATATCCAATGTTGTTGTGTTTCAGAACTCAGCTCAGCTTCGAACATTGGCAGTCAATAGCAGACAGTCAGCCAGCCAGACAGACAGTCAGACAGTCAGTGCACGAGTGTGCAAAGCGTCTTCGTTCTTCCAACTTGCATCAAATAGCCAACCGGCCTTGTTTGTTCAACTCAACTTGTCCACTCAGCGGTTCACCCCATCAATGGACTACTATCAGCAGCCCCGTCCCCAGCAGGCCTCTGCCGCTGCCCCAGCTCCTGGATACGTCTACAGCCAGGTAGCTTTTAACCATTTTTTTCATTTTGACACAATAGTTGGTGTGACCAGGCGCTAGGATTTTGGCAGTTTATCATAACACGGCGACTCTTCGCTAACGGCGAGCTACTCCTTATATACTCTAGTCTCTTTTCCCATTTGTTCGTGAAATACGGGGAAAAAGAAGTAAGAAAGGAGAAAATAAGTCGAAAAGGGAAGCAGGGCAAAGGACGAGAACCTCGTAATAGTGTGTTGTGCGTGAAAATGACGTAGAAGGCATGAGTCGACCTTAACGCTCAAAATCGGCGTGCCTGCATCCTCAACACTACTTTCTCATTATTAGCGGAGTATCGCTGTGAATTCACTATCTTACCTCTTGTGCTAAAAAATTTACATCATTGGAGTTTAACATAACTTCCTGTTGAAAGTACAAACCCCTTCCTCCTTGATAGCTACAATTTTTAGCGAATAATTTAGTAGTAATTACTACAAACCTATTGGTTGGCATTTCCAATTTTCTTAAAAGCTCGTTCATCTAAAGTTAGTTCAGGAATTGTATCATTCAAAATTTCATTTGAACGAGTGAAACATTTGTTAAAAGAAATGGTACAAGACTTGATCAAATGAGAATCAGAAAAGATTTCTTCCGAAATTGAGCATAGAAACCTACCGAAATGATGTGTTGAATTTCAGTCGGCCAACTCAACTCAGATGTACTACCCGCAGGCGATGACAACAGGACACCATCACCAGCAGCAGCCCAATGCCTATGCCCAGCCGCACTATGCAATGCCCACTGCCGGAAATGCTCCCACTGGAATCGACTATGGAACTCATTTTGGTAAGATTCTATTTTTAATTATCTATTTTCCTAAAGATTTTTCCACCTAAATTTCAAAGAAAGTAATAATTGCCTTGCTCGCCGCTAGTATTCAGCGATGAAGTGAGTCCGCGCTAACCCAAACTCCTGTTTCGATCACAAGCTAAAGATTTTCCCCGTTCTTCTTCCTCCTTTAGATGGGCAAGAAATAAGGGCGCAACCCTATCATTTTAAAATGCAGCAAGCGGTTTTGGATTGGAACGTGCACATTTCAGCGCCTAATACTATCGGAGAACACGATACAAAGTCCAATTTACGAAGATCTAAGGCTCAAAATTATAGAACCCCAAAGATGATCACGAGTTTAGAAGTTAAATTAACTTTTGATTCCAGTCGGCAAAGTATTTGAGGTTTGAAGACCATAGTTATATATTTCCAGGGGCACAGGCACAGAACTCCATGAGCGCACACGGACAGGCGAATATGAATGCGAATGCGCAGCGTCGTCCTCGCGGAATGCAGACGACTGGCGCAGAGCTGCAGATGCACGCACCTGCTCCTACTCCCAACAATGTAAGTTGTTCATTATGTTTTTCGATCTGATGAATTCGAAATTCGTTTGTAATTAGTTACTAGTAAGTTTGGATAATGATAATTCAAATCGTTAAATATTCCCATTTAAAAAAAAATATTTTTCCTGTTTTTAGTTCATTTTTTTCAAAAAAACAAAATATGAATATGAGTTGAAAAATTTAGCTGACAAAGCAATTTTATTTATACATCTAATACAAAAAAGAAATAATTCAATCACCGCTATTCTGATAAAATTGTGACCAGGCTCAGGAATTGCCCCTGCGTCTGATTGTGGACGCCCGTCACGTGGGTGCAATCATCGGCTCTGGCGGCTCGAATATCAAGGAAATGTCGAAGGACACTAAGGCTCGCATCACCGTCGATTCGCACAAGAGCACCAGGGATGGACATGGAGAGAAGGTGGGGATGAATGCAATAACAAAGAACATGTAATGACTGCATTCTGCAGTTCGTCATTAAAGAGAATGGATAGCGAGTGCTTTTGTACCAAACCGAGAGAGAGAGAAGGAGAGATAACGAAGGAAGAAAAACGAGATAAAATTTAGAACAAAAGTACTCGCTATTGGAACAACACATTCATTCCAAATCATTGGGACAAAAATACTCGCAGACAAAAGAATTCAATTGCAGATCGTGCAAATCATCGGCGCCCCCGAGAATATCACTCGTGCCTGCGTTCGCGTGCTCGAGGTCGTCCAGAAGGAACTCGAGAAGGACGAAAACAAGGAGTGAGTACATTCTCGGCAATCAATTATGATGTGTTGAAAAGACAGTTGGACTAAAACAGTATTTAAAACTCGTAATGAGTAAAGTTCGTATATAAAATAGACAACCCGTATTTGACGCAATGACGAAACGCATTTTTGTCTTTGACAGCGAAAAATAACGAAACACGATAGAAATTGTGATGGAGACTTGGAAAGGTAGCATATAATCGCGGAGTCACCAAAAGAACGATAAATAATGCGGGAAAAGAAACCCTACCAGACTCTACTCCTACCCTATAATATTTCCGTCATAAGTACGTGTTACTACTCCAAGTTATCATCAATTTCTACTGCACTTTGTCGTTGCGTCTTTTACAAATCGTCTATAACATACCGAGATGAAAGAAGAGTTTTGGTGTTGCATAATCTTCGGCACATTTTCAAATAAAATTAGCATTTTTTGGCAATATAACATTGGTAAAGAAAAGACAACAAATGAGATCAATCAAAATTGTTATTCAGATCGAGCGGCGAAGTGGAGCTGAAGCTGCGTGCAGCGAACCAGCTGGTGGGCCGTCTGATCGGGAAGCAGGGCGCCACGATCAAGAAAATCATGCAGGAGACAGGCACCAACATCTTCGTGTCCAAGTGAGTCCCTTACCCAACCAGGCTCACCAGTCGTTTAGCAAGTTTTTAAGTGAGCAACAGAGTCGCAGCGAGATGGGCGTGCTGTCGCCGTACGAAGTGGCACTCAATCTGGAGAGGACCATCACGGTCAAGGGCCCCAGCATCGATGCAGTGTCTCAGGCAGAGAGCCGCATTTCACAGAAACTCAGACAGAGCTTCGAGACTGATCTGCAGCAGAGAGTGAGTGGATTGCGGGGACAGACAGAGATGAGGAGGGGAATTCAGATGCAGCTGGGCATTGGAGCTGCCGCGAGTGGACTGCCAATGCTGCCCGGCGGAATGATCAACCCGTTCTCGATGGACCTGGCGGCCCTGTCCCTGGCAGGCAGAACAGGCATCATGACCCAACCACACCTCGGTCTCGCAGCCGCAGGCTTGCCTAGCACCAACTCCAACAGCAATGCCACCAAGACACTCAGAATGTACGTGCCCAACAACATGGTCGGCGCCATCATCGGTTCCAAGGTAATATTTCGCATTTTCTGACATTGAAATCGTAGATAAAGTAAACTGATAGGGAATATTAACTGCTTATCAAAAGATCCTGCTTCTGATTCTTGGTCAGCCCCAAATCGAATACGCTGATTTCAATAATTCATTTCCAGAAACATGAACATTTGAAAACTTAGCTTACATTGCAAAAGCGAGCATTAACAATATGTAGCCCTATTAGCTACTGCAGTAAAAGAAAATTCGGAGTCAAACCGCAGAGCTATTCGAGATCGTTAGCGTTTCCTGACTTGATTATTGTAATAAGTGTATTTTATTTGAGAAACTCGCCAATTTTGAGTAGGATCGTTGATTTACACCATGTGTTGTTGCGCTCCTTGTTAGGTCATTTTTATTCAATTGAATAGAAGGATTTAAAATGGATTTTTGGGATAAAAATACAAATTCCGATTTAAAATGAAGTTCAAACATATTCAAATTTTTCAGGGAACACACATCCGCAACATAATGCGCAATTCGGGCGCCAACGTGCGTGTTGACGGAGGCGGAGAGAAGAAGGAGAAGGACGCGACCGTCGGCGGGGGGAAGGAGGAGGGCAGTGGGGAGGCTGCTCCTGCTGCTCCCAGCAAGGACAGCGCCGCTACGCCCCCTGCACAGGACACTTCGAATGCTGACCAGACCAAGGACAGCAAGACCATGAATGTCACCGACTCGGACAAAAAGGTATATTTATTTGTTTATTTATGATGATATCTTTGATATATAGGGGAACAGAAAACTGACTATTGAGTGAGAGCAACTGCATAGAGAGAAAATGTCTAAAATCAACATTTTCTTTGAAAGAGTGCTACTTTTCTTTTCCTGAAACGTGACATACGGAATAATCAGATCCTCAACCCCCCACTTTTCTAATCTAGTTTTAGATCCTATGTCTTTCATTACTACTTGTGTGAAGAGAAATTTGGCGCACTTTCAAAAAGACTATTTTACCCAAAACGATGAGTTGAATTGCAGCCGGAAGACGAGCGACTTATCACCATCACAGGCACGGACATTCAGGTGCAGCGCGCTCAGTTCTTCATCTTCACGCGCATCGCTGAGCAGACTGGACAGCTGTTCGAAGAGGTTTGGATTTAAAAATGAAGACACAAATTGTTGCAAAGCTCACTTTCTTTGAAAATCATGCTTGGACTGATAAGATCAGAATCATTGCATAATTTTTGCCAGAAAGAAACATCGAATTTTGGAATTAACTTCATTAGTTTTTCCCTCTTACATTAACCTTAAAATCATGCTTACTTCCACTAATAGAAAGACTTTAGGTGAAACTTCGCTCTGAAGTGACTGTGCCGTCGAAATTGGTGGGCCGCATCATCGGCAAGGGTGGTCAGAATGTGAGGGAGCTGCAGAGACTCACGGGCGCTTCGGTAAATGTACGATTCCTCCTCACTGCAGTGCAAATCATCGAATTGGAATTCAGGTGAAGATTCCCGATGAAGAGGTGAAGAATACGGCTGGAAATGGAGAGGAGGAGAAGAAGGAGACTGCGGCTGGGGACGCTTCGCCTAACCCAACTGAGACAAACACTGCTGAGAAGAAGGAACATGCACAGAAAGAAGGTTGGTGCGCATTCGTGCTTTGCGTTATTTCATTCTTCTATTAAATTGTCCACCAATTGCAAGCGATTTGCTCAAAGTGAATTTTTCACTCTAATTCAACTTTTAAAAAAATCTTTCATGAATAATAAGAACACAAGGAGAAATGCTAGAGCAAAAAACTGAAAATAAATTCAGTAAATTGATTTCGTTTCATTGTTGGTGGAAATATGGATTGGTTTAAAAAATATAGGATGAATTGATTTGCAGAAGGAACCCTCGTGCGCATAATCGGCTCATACCCGGCCACTCACCACGTGCAGGCCAGAATCGCTCAGCTGGCCATCGAATTCAACAAGATGAACATGGAAAGTACTCCTGGCAAACGAAGTGCTGCCGGAACAAATCAGGCTGCCGGAGACAATGCTGGTCAGTCGATTTTGCAGTTATGAAGATGCACGAATTTGTGATCCTTTATTTGCAATCACAAATTATGACATTTTATGAAACTACTTGGTTGATATTATTAAAACATATCTTTCAAAATCCTACGAAAGATTCAATATGGTGTATTTAGTGCGCAGGCTCTATTGATTATTTTTGCACGGACTTCTTGAATTGAATTCTTCATATCTTCATTCGAAAGATTTTTTTTTTCAAACCAGAATAAGCAAAAGAAAATGAACTTTATTCTGGCAATTGTTTAGCAAAACAAAATAGATTAATGAAGGTGTAGAGAGTTCGAACACATTCCCTCGTTTAACTTGCACAGTTATGCTGCTTAATTTGCCCATGCACCATGCACAATTTCAGGCCTGAAGAAGTCGTGTTACTTCAAGGCGAAGACATTCAACGTGGGCAGGAACGTTAGCCGCTAGCCGCTATTAGAGTTCAAATGCTCTTATTTTCAAATTCGCAATTCGCTTGGTGTTGTTTTTGTTGATAGATTTTGTTGATCTTCTTCATTTTTTACATGTGGTGTAGGTCTCTATGCTGCTTTTTCAAATTTATTATTGTTGAATTGAATGAATGATTATTGTTAACACTGCACTATTTTTTTTTTAAATGCATGCAAATTTCATCTTATGCATGAACAGGCCCCCTGTATTTACAGACGGCTGTGTCTGTTATCCGTATCTAAATACAGGGGGCCCATAAGCATGCTCTTCTGGAAAATTAATCCAGATGAAATCCAATTGCCTGCACATTTAACTAGGCGTTTTCTTTACAAAGAGCAAACTAGTCAGAATTCTGCATTTATTAATCTGATAATTAGTCGAATTTTTTTCCTAGAAATAACCGATTTGGTTTTCTTGTGAAAGCACAGAGCAAACTCAAATTCTGTAATGGTCGTGTATATGTTCGCAGATATTTATTAGTTGACAGTCCAGTAACGAACAGGAACAATAACGATACTTAGAAATCCATAATCAATAATAATCGCAATAGCGGCAGAAGGCTGAGGGGCACATCTTATATAGGGGCTTGGAAAACATTTCGGGAGCATTGCCAATAATACAATAGGGCATGTATTGGAATGTCTTTGTCATATTTGTTTAACGTTAAATTAATCACCATATATACTAAATGTGTCTAAAAATAGAAAAAGCCGCAAAGATGGTCGCGACAAATTCCTTATCATTATGTTCGCTGGTTTGCAGAATTATTATTCTCACCTATCATATCGCATGATTCGGATAAAAAAGCACGAATACATTTTGATACTGTTTTATATCCTTATTCATGATTTCAGTAATTTTAACGGATTTCAATTTCAGATCAATTCAACCGACAGCAGCAGCGCAACTCTCCGAACGCCCCGAATGGCTCAAATTGAGTTGGCACCTGCGCTCATTCGCAGTCCAATCCCAACCCAATTCCCCCATTCCACGTTTTGCACTGCCTTTTCCATTGTCATTTTCATCTTCGACATCATCAAATGATATTGGTTCACGTATCAAATACGGGTTAAAACTATCATTTCCGTTTGATTTTTCTAAACTTTTACTATTCTTTTTCATTGTTTGTTGTTGGTTTTATGCGAATTCACGCGGTATTAATCATCGAAAAGTGAAAGTGGATTTGTAGGCAAATAGTCAGACGGCACAGTGCACCTGAGCTGCTATGACTGTCAACTTTTGCACTTTCATCATCTTCTCTTCCGATTTACGAGTTGGGAAATGTTACAGAAGATTAATGTTCGTGATTACAGAAGCAGGAATGAAATAAGATATAGATTACCTGAATCAGTCTATTCGATTCTTGTTTCGACAATTTTATTCTTCTTGTATAATATATTGTCTTCGTGCGCATAATATCATCGTTGATTTTTCATTATCTTTGATAGTTGTGACACTAATTGTAAATCATATAATTTATTTGTACATTACGGGTGCCTCTAAAGGAGTTTTAGCTGACCTGTCTAATAGTTGGGACCTGTTTAATTTGAGGTATTACATCTCCCAACTACTTGTATGTAATCATGCAAAAACTCCTAATTCTCTTGTGAATCGAGAATCTTTGAATAGAAGAAAGACAAGATGTTGCGACGAATCTAGGCACCAAATCGTTATGTGTAGCGTCAACTGCAGAAAACATGTATGGCGCTGATTACAAGCGGGTCACAACGATGAATTATTTATAAAACATGTATATCTAATATATCATGTATTCAGTCGGCTATATAATGTGAAGTTATTCCAAACTCGATCCTATCTTAATCCGACTGAATATACCATACAATGTGCTATATGTATTTTAAAGATTTATGTTTTATAAGAGATGGAATATATGAGACGTTATTTATAAGATTAAGTTTTCTATTTAATAATTAGAAAATTCTATTTTGTTATAAATAACGTGTTTTAATGGAAAATTATATTTCCACTCTTGCTAATATTAATTAAATAGGTGAAAACTCGGATAATTTATTATCAGAAATAGCACTTCTGTGGTTCGAGTTTTCAGTGTGATTATTCATCATTCATCTATTTTCTGTATACAAGTTTATTTATCATTCATTCATCCATTGTAATCTATTTGATTGTTCATTTTTGATGTTATCAGACGTTGTTGTGCCCTTAATTGGGCTGATTTGCAAGGCGCAAAATCAGAGCCTCGTTGGCAGCTCTTTCCATCCTTCATCCAACACTCATCATTCACCCATCCAATTACTCCCGTTTCCATCAGAAATATGGTTTCCCCTTCCTTCAATTTCCCCAAAATCAATTATCATTTGAATCGAACCGCATTCATATGCAATTGACAATCAGAAGAACATGCAGCTTCTCCTGTCCAATCCCCAACCCACTCACCCTATTTCCCACTCAACCGCCCGTCGCCCGTACACCGGACTTCTGCATCGACATTTCTCCGCGAATTCATCTTCTAGAATGATCAGACCAATTCATTCAATTACAATCCTTGTTGTTGTAAGTAATATAATCACTTCTTTTGTAATGACTTATTTCGTATTTCACACAGCTTATTACACATATAATCCGCCAATTATCCACTATCTATTCAACGTTTCAACCCAAGAATTGATACGACACAATTGAAGCTTATCATCACATCTTCGCTCAATCCATCAATTCTTGTAAACTCTAATTCATCAATTACATTACACCCCAATTGTTTCTATGTAATCACACATTGCTTCATTCAACTACATTTTCTAATCTCCCATATATCCATTGCTATGTGTTGTATGAACTGTAGCTAGATTCTGATTTTTCAATTTCATATTCAACTTAATCGACTCCCCCATTTCACTATCAAATCGTGTGCAGTTTTTCGGTACATCAACATTATGCGAATTCCAATTCGTTACTTCTCTCCAATTTCATCGATACCTTCGACAACTTCATTATGTTGAAAACTAACTAAACTGAGCTGCCCACGGAATAAATCATTTAAAAACAATTGGCGGAAAAAGAAAAGAACAAAACTGAAAACTGGTCAAAAATTCTAGCACATTATGTTCTTATTTTTCACCAGGTTAAAAATAATGCAATATCTTATCAGGACAAATTTTTATATAAGAATTTAAAAATCAAGTGAAAATATTTGACATATTTTAGCCTAACTCGATAAAAAGCTCATTAAATGGTTAATCATAAGAATTTGAATAGGATTTGTGATAGAACCTTCTGATCAGGGCTATTAGAAATTAAAGATAGAAAAGTTGAAAACTATCACATAATGATTGAACTAGGAATGCTTATGGTGACGACGAGATCTGCTGCTGTATGAGCGTTTGGAAGAGCTTGCATGTCCGCGTCTGTTGTCATCCCTTCTGTCTCTGTCTTTGTTGCCCTTGTCCCTGTCTCTATCCCTGTCCTTCCCACCTGCATATCTGTCATCGTGTCGATGTGGCAGAGAATCATGTCTGCGCGAATTGCTCAGCTGATTATCCTGTCGACGATCGTAACTGCAAATGAAATTCGAATTAATAAATGAAAAATTTACCTTCAGAGAGCGTTCGAAATTCGAAAAAAAAATTGGAACAAATTACAAAAATGAAGAATGAGTGGATAAGAAAAAATGCAACATTCACCTGACAAGAGTGTGGAGAGGCTGAAGCAAGGGCTTGGGAGGAGTCGGCAGCAATGTCTTTCTTCCACTTGGAGCTTTCTGTCCCGACTGAACAGGGTCGCATTCTTCCTTCACGACTGTTTTGTCGCCGCTCGAACTCGCAGTTGTCTGAAAAAACGGAAATAATTATAGTTGTTTCAAACGTTTCGAATAAACTAGATCTTTCAAACAAATAAAATGTTAATGTCAACTATTATCTTGTCTGGTAATTCTCAATTATTTTTTGTTGTAATTATCAGCAAGGATGTTCGCGGTTCTAGATTTTCACTAGTATTTCTCGGTTTGGTTAAAGGAACTTGACGGTTCCTTCCGGTTCTTCCGGTTCTATTCAACATTTTTCCAAGCCGCACACATCCTGATTGTCAGTGTAAAATTTTAGGTATGCACAAAATTATTAATTACCACAATGGGAGGAGTGGGCATTTTGGCAGGAGTGATGCAAATCACATCTGGATCCTCGACATCTTCCTTTTCCTTCTGCTGCAGCCCTCCATTCCTTGCAGTCTCCCAATCACTCCCCTGCAACCAATCAATTTTTTCAATAATCATCAGAAAAAAAACCGATCTGACCATTTTCTGATTGAAGGATCCCTTGGCAGGTTTCTGATTGGGCAGAGTGCCGAACGAACGAGGACCGTTTTCCCGAGAGAGCAACGTTCTGTCCTGATTCTAAAATGAAGTCTTTGCAAGTTTTTCTTTTCTTTTAGAATTCTTATTCTTAGAAGATAGCGAGGAGAGTAAAACACAGTGAGGGTAAATGCAGAACGTTCCCCAAAGGATAAGGCTTGTAAGGCCGTGTGCAATAAAATAGGAACCTACTCAGCTAAACTAATTAATAATTCGGATGGAGCAAATGATAAAACTCTAATTTAACACCAAAACTACCTGAATGTTAAATTTTATATCTGGAGGAGAATCTGCCCGATTCGGCTGAACTGGATCGATTAGCTGTGCTGCATCAACAGACGTCTGAATTTGCTCGTTAGTTATCCTTCGAACGCCTTCCAATCACTCCTCTCCACTCACCTGTTCATTCGCATTCCTCTGTCCGTACTCGTCTGCATCCATTTCATTCTCTTTCTTTATGTCCCTATATCTATCTCCTTCGATTTCAGTCCATCTCGGTTTCTTCTTTTCCACCTTCTTCCCGCTAGTCACGATGCCCGGCTCATGTCCCTGATCATCTTCGGACGAAAACGACAGACTTCGCTGAAACAATTAAGAAAATAATCAACTTTAACAATATGACTGGTCTCTATGATTTACCGACACGAAATTTGAGATCGAAATCGACATTTCTTTCGAGGAGTAAAATCGAAATATAAACTGCTCTAAGTCTCAAAATTGTCCAACCCCTGGTTTCAAATGTTTAATTAAAATAAAAGAAAACGTATTTAGCAACTTCCAACCTTAATTCCAATAATTCTCTGCGCATGTGGCTGATCATTTGAGGCTTCCCCTGCATTGTTGATTGGCAGCCTCTCCTCAGCCTGAATGCACTCCATTTCAATCTGCCAAATCGTCGTCACTAGGGGTGTGCGAACATACTTTTGAGATTTTAGGAAAGAAAAGCGGACGGAAATTACCCAAAATTAGCGAAAACGAAAATTTCCGAGATGGAACGGAATTTTCGCACAACCCGGATTATCACCCAACCTGTTGCAGCGGTTGCTCTTCCTGTTTTTGTGCATTTCCCCCGTCATCTCGATTCGAAATAGGCACACATTTCAGAGACTTCTTTCGAACAACGAGCGGATTGAATGAATTCTTCTGAACGCAATCGACTAGTTTTTCGTTAAATTAGGTGAAAATCACCGGTCTGCGAACGAATCCAGCGAAGTTGTGTTTGACAGAGACGATTTGCGACGGCTGCATGGACTGAGTGGATGCTGCATCGTTGAGGTGGATGGATGGCCTGGCACGGGAAGTGGTAGGGACTGCTGCTGCTGCTGCTGCTGCTGCTGCTGCTGCTGATGCAGAGGAAGAGGGATTGTCCTCCACGTCTGAACTCGATTCATCAGAGGAAGAAGAAGAGTCGGAGGAATCTAGAACGCGATGCAGCAGATCGGTCAGTCGGGTTGGCTGTGCAGTCGTCTGCAAGAATATATAGATGCCAACTGATCGAGGACGAGATAGACTTACAGAAGCAGGGTTGTGAGCGCTCGACGTGGAAGGCATATTCGGATCCTGAGGGACGAGATTTACATCCGCCATAGTGAAGGTCGGTTTCTTCGCCTGCAAATGAGCATAATTTAATTTAGAACTCATAAAATTTTTCTTAATGTCTACATACGATTTGGCTAACTTTTGCACCTCAGGGTACTTTGTGATGCTGATCACGGATCTGAAATCAGAAAATTCCGACGCCCAAGCATTCAGACAGGAAATGCCGGAAAACATTTTTCGTAGAGAAGAAAAATAGTATACGCAATTGCAGTTCAACATTAGCATACATCATTATTATTCTATACAGAAAACGATCTCCGGGATTTCTTACTCGAACGCTTGGAAGTCAGCATCTTCTGACTTCAGAACCGTGATCAGCGTCACGAAATACCCGTGTGGTGCCAAAATCAGCTAAATCGAAGGCGGATACTTCAAAAGTATCTTGGCGGCAAAAAATTAGCAGGCTTGTAATGAAAGATTTAAAAAAGGCTATTAAAGGTCGGTACGGGTTCGGGTAAAAGTTGCTGGACAACTGAATAAAGAAAAGCTAACATTTGAACGATACGGAAAAGATTCGTCCAGCAGCTGGTTCCTGAGGATCTTTGAATAGTCCCTGTAGTACTGGATGATCTTCCTGAGCGGGTCGCTCGCAGGCAGCTTCTGCACTTTGTCAAATTCGTGGAAATGCTGAAAACAATTATTCATTTTAATAAATTGATGAAGTGAGAACAAGGAAATGTAAGCTCGAGTCTTTTGCCTTTCACGTAAGTACAAACTTTTCAAGAAATTGAAGTGAGCACTTTCCTTCCAAACGCTACTTCTGCTCTGTTCGGCCTTGGAAGAAATTAGTTATGGGAAGAAAGTATTTGAAATAAGAAATCTAGGGTACCTTCATGTGACTGAATATTTCCGAGAGGCTCTCCGTATGTCCGCACTTGTTGAAAGGGCACATCACCATGATTCGAGAATGCTGCTTGTCGATGTGGCCGAGCATCGACTTGAGAGATTTAATTTTTTTGTTTGTGGAAGGGCATTTCGTACACTGCTGGTCGGAAAAGACCTCGCTCGGGAAGCACATGAGCATCTGAAGACAAGCTCGATGAGATCAGGAGAAATATGGCTAGAGTCATTAGAAACTCCTACAGTTGCTTCCAGAATCGAACTGAAATCGCTTTCGTCGACATTCTCGATGTGGCTCCTCAGAACGTGGTCGCGACGACTGACTGAAAATCGAAATTTCAATATAACCAGGATTATACCATCATTACTGACTATAGAGGTTGTCGACAGAAGCCTTGCACTGTTTGCAGACAGTTTTGGACGGAGCAGGAGTGGCCAGTTCTCGGGCTCGCTTCTCGCCCTCAAGTTGCGCGATGTAGATGTGAATCGAGGACAGGGAAGGATCGATGCAGGGTTGATTCTGGAAGAATATTTGATTAAAAAAACTTAAATCAATAATCAATACATCATTCACAATAGAACAACTAAGTTTTGATCTGCCACATATTTTCGGAATTTTTCAATCTAGTGAGTATTCTCTCTGCTCAAGTTAGAAAAGGGAATAAGCTGTAGGTTGTGATTTTTATCAATTGAAACCCAGAAAAGAGTGCAAACAAGGAGTTTATTTCTGTTCAACCAGAAGCCTGAATACCTGATCTGCATTTGTCTGCTGCTTACTGTTGGGCTTATCTGTTGCCTTCTCTGACTGCAAATCGGATATGCGTCTTTTTCGATTCACATTCTGCCTCTGCACTTCACTTGCTGGCGTCCTCGATGCAGTTGCAGTTCGTGAACGAGGAGGGGATTCTTCATCTGAAATGTCCAAGCATTCATCCAAATGGCAATAAGCGAGTAAACGAACCACTGCTTTCTTCCTCGTCATCAGTTGCACCGGCAGAGTTGAATAAGTTACTCAAATTCCTAAAAAAAAAACAATTTGTATTATGTATGTTTTAAAATGCTCGTGGAGGAGGCATGTCGGTGAGATTAGTTCTAGCTCTGAGGAAAGAAATATAATTGAAAGAGAAAAGAATGGAGAAATAAATCAAAAACGGATAAACAGGAGTAGCTGCCTCCCTCCTTTTTATCACTGTGACGAGATAATGAAGCAAATGTAGAGAGAAAATAAATTCCAAGGCCCCGCATACTTATTCGCGACTCCGCCCTCTCCACTAGCGTTTCATTTGGCTTTTGTATAAAAAATGAACTTTATTTACACGAGTTACCTCTTGGCTGCGTTTCCAGTTGGAGTCTGTGCAGTGGCCTTCGATCTGTCATTCAGGTTCTTCTTCTGCACTTGCTGCGTTTCTGCCTTTTTGCCCGTATTTCCCTTGCTCCTCTTCTTATTCGATTCCACTTCATTCTGCATTTCAGTTTTCCTAAACGATGAAATTCATTTTACAAGTGCTACCTATTTCTTCGAAAATTCAGTGACAAGTGAACTCACATCTGCTGATTGAGTTGCAGTCTGGCATTGACGATGTGCTTCTCCTGGAGGACTCCGCTGTGCAACAGTTGCGAGTCCAGTCGAATCTGCTCCAGCAACTGCTCCACATAACTGTTCGCAACCGTCTGAAATCATCCCTGGTCAGTT
Source organism: Diploscapter pachys (assembly GCA_002287525.1). NCBI lineage: Eukaryota > Metazoa > Nematoda > Chromadorea > Rhabditida > Rhabditidae > Diploscapter > Diploscapter pachys. The sequence continues at coordinate 77,117 of LIAE01007182.1, forward strand.
CTTTTCTTCGAAAACGCGAACAATAAGTCGGTTGCTATTGAATCCCAATGAAAATCTAGTATTATTTTTTCTCTACTCTCATATCCCCTTCTTTTTTTATCGAGACTCAGAATCGGCCAATAAATCAGCTCTATGATTTTGCTCCACATGTTCATAAACTATCGTCTAGGATAGTCTAGTTGCTCTTATTTTAGAATCGAATTCCAGACTATGTGAGCAGAAAATGTAAAATGACGACTAATTTTTAATAATGTAAAAATTATGAGGGTCTGATTGTTTTATTAAAAACAGAGGAATGACTTGCCCTGAACATGTTGTTGTGTTTCTCCTGAATGCAGTGCTTATGCCTTTCAGCTTCAGTGTAGAACAATTCATCGCAGTCTTCACAAGCATATTTTCTGAATTCACTCATTTTCTCCAGACTTCTCAAATTGGTCAAATTTTAGACCCGCACCACAAAGATGTGAATTTTTCGGGGCTACGCACAGGAAACCTCGTAAATATGTTTGTAAATATTACTAAAAAGGCTAAACTTGCTAAAACCATACACATTTTGAGAAGTAATTAAGATCTTAAAATGCTTCACTCTTTCGGAAAATACCCATTCCGCGCCCGCAAAAATAGCGAATTGTCCTGCCTCGCGGGTACGGGGTATTTGAGTAGTCTGATCTCCTTAGCTTACTTATATTTGAAATGTCGAAGCAAATGCTGTTCCATGATCTCTTCATCGTCCTTCTTCGAGCCGCACAGGATGCATTTCAGCCCTTCCGCTTCATCCACTGCATTCCTATCGGCTATCCCGCTCATTGCTGACTGAAACACAAAATTATTCCCGAAAAATAAAGAAAAATTACGATGGACTCTTAACGAAAGCGATTTGAAAACGTGAAATTCAAACAAAGGTTTACAAGGCTATTTGACACTTGTTTTGTTCCATTTTGCAATTTGATTGCAAAAGGCGGTGACCTTTCATAATTACCATGAAAGGGAATCATTAAAACTCAAGAATGTTCCAGAAACGCAGAGAAATTCAAACAAACGTCCTTACAAAACCGTTATCCCTTTGAAATAGCCTTTGCTCTGTTACGTGTAAAAGCAGGGTATCCTCTTCGCTTGACGAAAATTCGCTCGCAAAAAATGGTTCTCGAATATCATCTTCAAAAATTTATATCTTTGGCTATACCAATTCATTCTTCAGGCAATTTTTTGCTATAAGCTTGATTAGCCCATCAAATTTAGAGAAAAAATACTTTCATGATTTTGTCTTTACAACGGAAATTTCACTTGCGCTCTCTAATTATAGCAATTGATATCATTGAGACTAACACCATTTCTATTGTCTAACAAACGAATCGAATATGTCATTAGAATTTGCATAAATATCGAAGGGACTGCAATAACTGGCAACAAGTGAGGATAAAACAGTATCAATTCAAATATGAATGGTAGGTTTTAGAGTGATATTGAACCTAGAAAGACCACATAATACTTCAACATTTATTATCATTTGATAATAAATGACCATATTGAGGATTCGTAATCGAATCTTTGACAAGCATAGCCTTCGAATGATTAACATTCATTTCAGATTCGATATCCTGAAACAATAGTAAATTAGATTATGGCATAATTTTGTGAATACCCTTTAAGCTATTCGACACATAAAATGGAGAACTTCGATCTTATGAGTCTTGTGGTCGATTATTTTTGCAGAATTAGATGTTATTACTTTATTGACGTTATTCTATCTACTTCTGATACATTCTAGAAGTGAACACTAATGTAAAATCGTGCGAATGGACAGATGCATTTATTCGATTTTAGTGTAAATTAAACATTCATCGACTGACGACATTTAAAATTGATAAATTTATTTGGGGATGAAATATTCAAATAAATAAAAATAAAATTATAGAATTATATTTTAGATCTTTATTTCTACGACTAGACTTGATTCATTGTTGACTGTTCCACACCCGAGACTTTGACGACTGGTTGCGGTGAAATTCGTTTTTTTATTCTAAACAGAATTATCATCTCATAATAAAATTCCCTAGAAACGTTAATTTCTCACCGAATACGAAATAGGTTGCGTATAGCTTTTCGTCTGGTAGGGCTAGAAATTATAAATGAGAGCGGTATCGTTATTGACCACAAATATGCATCGAGCAATTTTATAATAGTATAGCATATTACAAATATTGTGTTTCTGTCTTTAGAATCACTTTTGGGAAACGCAATGTCAACCAATAAATTTTCATATTTAAATAAAATGCCACAGCTGATTAAGAATAGAGATAAAATCTAAATAATACATCTTTTACATACTGCAAAATCTTTATATTTGAAACCCCCTAAATAGACGGCACTTTCTACAAATTGCCAGATCTACATATTACCCAACTCAAATCATCTAAAGAAGTGGCTTATATAGTATTCTTTGGAATGTGTGGCGTATTTTTGTTTTCGATCGTAAGTTTCTACGATCACAAGATAACGAGATATGGTCAATTGAAAATTGAATTTTCCGAAAATAGGGATTGAAACTAAAATTCACGGGATTTCAATTAGAGGTTTTACGGAAACTTGTTACAAAGAATGACAAAATATTACATGCTGGAAAGCAAATGGGATCATCTGATATAGAATTCGTCGATTGTCTGCTCCATAATTTCGGCTTGATAATTCTGCGAGGCTTTGAAGTTTACGATAGAATGCAAAATATGTCAGTGTCGAAAGAAGTGCACATGTATCGATGCTCATACTAGTTAGCTAAGAAGAAATGTGATTAATAATTAATTTACGATATATTATTCGCTAACCTGTACATATATGATATATGAATAATCACTTTTAAAAATGAAAATGTCTAACGTCATTGCTGCTTGAATAGCTGAAATAATGCCGCTGAAGATCAAAACAATCAGTATGGTTTTGTGCAGGTAATTTCTAAATTTTTGATTAAATAGAGTATGCTATCACAATGCATCCTGAATAAAATATGCTACATTTTGAATTTCAGTAGAAAAGTTGTTTTTACTATCCCTCCCAAGGGTAGGCCGGAATTCTGATTACGCAATTTTGAAAATAAAATTTTGGTCTACCCTTGATCCCTTCCTAGTCATATAACTCTATTTCAAGCCGATACTTCACACTGAAACCTACTTGGTCAGAATCTTTGTAAGTGTTTCATTTCCATACAGCAATGCATATCTTTGTAAAACTAGGCACATATTCAATAATGATAATGAGCAGCAAATAAATGGTACTAATATATAGTAAGAAATTCCAGATACTATAACAGTAATAATCACTTCAACAAAAAAGTAAGAAATAATTATTATATTTCCTAAAATGAAATATATGTATATAACTTACTCAACTTAATAAAGTTTTAGAGGAGTTTCTATCGTTCGAATCTATATAGAATGATGAAGTATATTAACACTTATCACTTTTAAAATAACTCAGTCTTATTGTTAAGAACGTAAGAAAAAGATTGAGAACTCTTAGTAAAAAAAGATAATTTGTAATACGTGATGTACTTACCGTTTGAGTATATACTGAAAAATACTAATCCCCATACCAATTCAAAAAATGTAACAATCAAAATAACAATTGATAGATATGAAAATGCACGAAATTTGATTAGTATCGGATAATATGGCGCCTGAAATTAATAATTTGAAAATATAGTCGAATTATTATTAAGTAAATGAATTAAGAAAAAGGTAAGAGATTTTAGAATTGTTTGCCATCTATTTTGAATGGTGTGATGAAAGATGTTTAGTTTTTCTTATTTTCTTCTCGCCATTTTTTAATATCTCATTTAATTCTTCTATTAAATAGCCATTTTAAACAGGTATATGTGTCAAAACGATTTTTGATAACATTTCCAGCAACTCACATTTTGATGGTAAACATTGCTAGGAAAATATTGCAGAAATTAAAAACTGATTTTATCATCGAAAAAGAAGTTTACTTTAGATAAAATAATTTTAAATTAATGGTTAATGTCAATTAATATTTACTGATTGCCATAAACAAATTTTACGACAAAAATAAAACGACTTACCTCCCGTTTTTCATCAGTAATGCGAAAGGAATATGCCATTAAAATTTGTAGTATTAGAGCAGATATTCCAGGAAATAAAAATAAAGCAATTGCGTCAAGAGAAATTTCTGCTGTTCTCCTATATTCATCGCTAGCTGAAACGTTTCATTAGACTTTGCAATTTTGACGATTTGGAATTGTCATAACGACACAACATCGCAACACGAAAATAACGTAACGCTTTCTTGGAAATGTTGTAACATGATTTGGAAGGGTGCGTAGCGTTATCCAGCAAAGATTTTGGTGAATAGCGCTACGCATCCTTCCAATTCATGTTGCAGCAATACCAGGGCTCCGTAATTTTTTTTTGGTAAAATTATGAACAATTTTGAAATTCTAATAATATAATCACTTACTAATAGCTTCCATATTGATACTATTTGCTATAAATCGATATGAGAAGATTTACCAGAACTAATAACTATTTCTCACAACAAGAAAGTTTCTGAAATGAATGTAGGTTTAGATAAAATATATCTTAAAAATTAGGATCTTGAAAAGCTATTTTGACAGGTCAAATTATGATTTTGCTAAATAAAATAACCCTGATACGAGCATAGCTTGAATTTCATAATTCAAAAGAGTCTGCTCACCGATCTTTTATAGTCGATGGAATTCAAAGAATAGACGATTTTTGTAAAGTTTACTTACTATTAGGTTGAACCATAATTTCTGTTACACAATGACAAAAAATTTCAAATTTATTTTTC
>LIAE01007184.1:0-20653 GCA_002287525.1 Diploscapter pachys
CGAGACACTTTTGCAGTTGTCCGGACCCTAGTTCCAGTTATTCGTGGAATGGCTCTTAAAGAATTTAAAGTAATGAACTAAGATCAAAAACCCGATTCAACCAAAATCTTAAACCTGGCATAGAAATTCCTACGAAACAAGCATGGTATATTTTAACCTGTTTTTTGAAAATCAGAAATATTTTTAAAAGTTTCTTGTTAAATATTATACTGTATTCATATCATAATCAACATCCAAATTAATATCTTAATTTCATAATTCGCCGAAACACGTAAAAAAGTTAGCATTTCTATTTTGAAAGGTCACTTGCGAATGATTCTTCGAATTGTTGCGCTAGGTTTAAACCTTTCGAAGAAAGGGAATGAAACCTAAAGCGCCTTATCCTTAGAATCGCTAAAATCGTCGTGAATAGATATGGTCCTTCCCTCTATAGGTACAAGGTTACACACTTGTACACTAGAGAACTAAAGATACAGTCTGGGAAAAGAACAGAAATAGTATAGAAAAGTACAGGAAGAGTATGAAATTAAAGAAATAGTACGGAAAAAGATATAGAAATTTGAGAAATAGTGAAAAAGAAAAAAATACTAAAGAGCGATACAAGTTTCGAATTACTTCCTACGCGCGAGGTATCATAAAGCCATAAAATCTCAGACTATCGTAGAGATAATGAGATTTTGGAGAGAATAAAAGAGAAGAGAGTGGTTAATTACCAACTATTTACGGGAGCTCCCTCAAGTCGCTAGGAAATAGTGGTTTATAGGTAAAATGAAAAGTAAGAAAGAAGTTTCAAGTTATATTATGTTTCAAAAATTTTATATAAAAAACGAAGTTTTGAGTTTACGTAGTGTGTGTAGCAGAAATAAAAATGTTCAATTAAAAATAATAAAGACTAGATATGCTTCCAAAAATTGAATAAATTAACACAAAGCTCTCCTCATCTGTTGGAGCGTTGATAGGGCGTATCATTAAAAGTGAATTGCTCTTAAATTTGCTCACTTTCCGATCTTCTAAAATCCAATGTTAATTAAACCGTTCTTTTTCCAAATTTATTTGTTCTCCAATTTTTTCATCTTACAAAAAAATGCCCTTCGTAGATGACAAATTTCACAAACTCGCGTCTCCTAAAAAGAGTTAAAAATACTATTGAAAAAGAAGTATTTCTAGAGAGTAAGAACATCGAGAAATAGTGTGGTAAAATAGGGGAGAAAAGTGTTAGAAAAGGAGAGATAGCGTTGAAATTTAAGAGAGCGCAGTTTCTTTCTTTCCTTCTTTTACATTTCTTTCTTCATTTTGAAGACGATGCGAGCGCGGACGCCAGTCTGTACCACGACGCCAAGGATTCTGCGCTTTTATCCCCTCAAATCTCTCATCCAATACTTAAGGATAGCTTTAGAAAAAACGTGGGATATCCAAAATTAAACTTTTCCAAATACAGTTAGAAAACTCTTCTTCCCATGTTTAAGGATAGTAATTTAAATTCGGCTAGGATATATCAAATCCAACTTCTGGATGAAGATTTCGGAAATCTCTGGTTCTATCCTAAAGAATGAATTACGTAAAATGACTGGGATAAGTAATAATCTGTCATTCAAGAATAACCCCGCAATTTAGCGAAATCCAAGGAAATCGTTTCCGAAAGGATAAGAAATCCGTAGAAGGTAAAATCCCAGTTTACGATAGGAAAATAGAATTAGTTTTTGATGCTGAGAAAAACTCCTATTGTTCAAGTGTTTATTGTTTTGAGATTTAGAAGATCTTCAAGCTTATTTGAAAAAATCAATGAATTATTAGTGAGCTTTCAAATTTGAAGGATTTTTTCAGAAAATCATATTATATTACCCACCAAGCAAGAGACCGATATTGTCAGAAAAATGATTCCTTTATGATGAGCTTGATTTTAGAACGTACATGAAAATGCTCTAGTTTTTGTGATTTCTGATAAAGTTTCCAAAAATCGATCATCTTTGCTAGTTTTTTCTTGTTCAAAATTTACGTTGCGCGTTTTTTTCTTCTCTCGCGAATTGCCTTGCAATCTCTCTTTCTGTGTCCTTAAGTAACATTGAACATTGTCGGTTATCTCCAAAATACAGATAGAGAAATCAAATCAGAGAAATAATATGGGAAAACAAGAAAAAAAGACAAATACATTTAGAAAATAGTACGAAGCATTTAGAGAAAAAGAAGAAGAGAGCGATACTCTTTGATTTTTTCTCTGAGCTCTCTTCATTTCAAAAACTATTTCTTTCAAGGATATACAGAATTAGATATCGATGCCTGCGACTACTCGATGAGTAGAGATAAGACAAAACGAGAAGAACGTAAAGAACTCGCAAAATAGCAGGAAATTTTTAGAAGGAAAAGGGCAAAAAACTAAAAAAATGGAAAGGTGAAGTAGGTTCGGGAATTCAAAAGTGCAGAAAATTTTAAATCGATAAGTTTTAAGTCAGTTCAAACATCAGTAGGTTCACAAAGGGAAGTAATTTCAGAGATCCTTATTCTGTAGAATTGAAAAGACCGGCTTTGCGAATTTTTTAAGAAGCAATACCAATTGGGATATCGAGTATTGAGTGTACGAAAGAAGATATGGAAACTTTGAAGCATACAAGAAGAATAAAGTCCATTTTCAATTCTAAAAACAAAATTCATTAAAATTTTCCTTGCGCTGTCAAATCAATATCGATATATTTTTTATCGAATCGCGCGAGACACGAGATTTTGAAGCGTATATATTTAAACATTAAAATAGCTATCCACAAAAGTTCCGTCGTCCACCGTCCTATCTAGCGGAATATGGGTAAAATGTCCCATTTTACAGATAGGACTATAGTGGACCGGCGTTATGAGGTTAGGCGGTCAGTTGCAGGGTTGTAGAAGGCAGCGGCAGGGGCTGGGGTGAAAATGCGAAAATCAGGGCAACCACAAAATGGGGACAGGGAGCTAGAAAGGCATCAGGAGAAAGTGCCAATTTTTCGAATTTTTAAGATGGTTAGGGGGATTTTGGTCCAGATTGAAGATGAATTGGCGAAAATTGACTTTAGAGAGTTTTGATAGTGGAATAGCGTTTTGGAAAAAGCAACGGGAAAAGTTTAGATTTATCAAGTAGGATAGTGAGACATTTAAAATATTGAACTTCAAACTTTCGAGACGAGATATTTGCATACTAGTCCGGCGGTGACATGGAAGAATTGCTGAGAAAAGAATGTTTAATTAATTGAAGAGTAACTTGAAACGCATCTCTTAGATCAATAAAATTTCCTAAAATGAAGGACTCGTTCTCAAGAAGAGTCCCGCAAATAGGGGATGTTCTGAATGATGAAAATTGAAATTGGCGCCAAAACGCTAGACAGAATGGCAAAATGGAGGGGGGAAAGGGATCAGAAAATGCGCGAGAAAGTAGCTGACAGTCCTTTTGGCAGCAAGGAAGAAAAAAGCAATCAAAGGAAACCCTGCCATTGGTCCATTGAGCAGATGCTTGCAAATAGAAAAGCATACGGTAATAGAGAAGGAGAGGGAAGAAAGAGGAAAAGAAAGACATTGGTAATAGGTTTTAGACAATTTCGAGGATTGAAAGAAGGGAATTCAAAATGATAACAGAATAAAATGTCAAAAAAAAACATCCAAAAGACATTCATAAATTTGGTAAGCATTTTTTCGATATTCTCTAGGGAAATTTAGTGATTATCATCTGATTATAGGTTTGAGATAAGGCGGTGAATTAAAAAAACAACAACGATGTTTTCTAGGTTCTCTAGTTCAAAATTTTTCATTTGGCAAGATGTTTCAGAAGAAATCGATGAAACGAGTAAGAAGTAAAAGAGATTTCAAGTCCAACGCTATCTCGCACTTAGGTAAGTTGGTTTTTGAAAAAAATAGGAAAAACCCTCACGAGCAAACTCACCTCACATTTAAAGAGCGGTTTTCGAAAGATCAATATGAAAAGGGCAAAGAATCAAAGAGTCTCAAGCCAAATAAATGCTATCTCTCAACTAAGTATAACTTGTGTTGCAAAAAATCAGAAAAAAGAATCCCCGAAAGTAAACTCACCTCGCATGCCACTGTGCGGCCCAGTGGGCGGCGAGGCGATGAACGAGCTCAGCGAGACGGTCGTCGTGGCTGACGGTGACGCCGAGGTCGCGTCCAACAAACCTGCGAAAAGTCAATCTTTTATTTATTTATTTCTTAATTTTATCGATTATTTTTGAAATTGAAATACAGACGTTGGGACGTTTTCCACCGCAAAAATTCGGTCATCATCTCTCGTCGTCGCCATTATTAAAGATAGTAATGCAAAACTAACTGGAATAATTCACCGCATAAGGGCATATTTGCGGTGGAAAACGTTCCAACGTCTGATTGAATAGCAACAACTGAGCCATTGAAAGTCTACTACATTTTGATCGAATCGTCAAATTTGAACACATATTTCAAGCGTTTTGGGAAAATCATCCACAGATTCAGAATGAAATGCTTTGATAAAGAACAGAATTGGGGTGAACTTTTCAAAAATTTCGTACCGGGGGATTTAAAAGTGATAAGGCGACTCATTTTGAAAGTGAAGTAATGAAAAAACCGATTTTTTTCAGAATTTTCAAAATAACTAAAAATCGCATACCGGAATTTAAAAGGGGAAAAGTGACGAGGTTGGCGGCGGATTGGGAGCCTAGTGGCGAGGGCGGTGGGGCCGTCGAGGGCTGTGTGAGCGACAGCAGCCTGATTCTGCAAACCAAATTGAAGAAATTGGAAAAAAAACCATTGAATAAAAAGTCGCGATTTGAACAATCTAATTCAGCCATAGTACTAGTGAGAAAGCGATCTTTTGGGGTATTCAGCTTGCCGGAGCATATTTGAAAATTTCGATTTAGCATAAGTTTAAAAACTTTCGAGCATTGAAAAGTACCTAGTCACACCGAGCAAAAATGTTGAAAAATTAAGGAAAAAACAACAAGCAAAAATCCCGAAATGTTCGTTCTAGGACCCTAGCCCTATGTTGCCCTGGGGTTAGAGTTAGGGGCTGTGGACGGGGAGTTAGCCGATCTCTCTCTCTCTCTTTCCTCTCCCTCTCCCTCTCCCTCTCTCATAATTCTGTATACCCTGAAAAATACAGAAGGGATAGAATCGGCGAGAGAGCAGTACAAAATGAGAGCGTGCAGGCGCGGCTGGTAGGGGGAGTTCGCTACAAGGCCGTTGCAGGCAGCCGGCCAGACCCAAGGATGGTGCCCCCTGACACTGCGAGAGGATTCACGGGCAATAGAGACAGTACCGAGAAATAGTGAGCAAATGCGAAGAGAAGCAGAGAAAGAGGAAAAGTTGGAGAGAACATGAAATAGTAAAGGAGATAACAGAGATTCGGAGAAAGAGAAAAGGGCTAGATCAAAAGTTTTGAAGAGACGAAAAGATAGAGAAAAGGGTAGAGACAGTACTTAGAAATTAGGTAACTTAGAAGAGATGTAGAGAAAGAGGAAAAAATAGTGCCTCAGAAAAGAGAAAAGGAGCAACATTAAATGAAAGAGAATTAGAGAATTCTACAGAGCTAGAGATAGGGCAATTTCAGAGAGGGTCAGAGAAAGAGGGAAAATTAGAGATAGAGTAAAACGAGAGAACGCAAAGATAGACAGTCGTAATGCCTGCGGGGAATTTCAAGGAAGACATTTCTCAGAAAGGTGTGTATTTTAATGGATTGATTTCGGTAGCTCTTTGGGGGGAAATAAAATGACAGGTATTTAACCCAATGATAAAGGATAGTAAAGCAGAACTGGCTGGGATATAAAATCTTGACAAGTTCAAAAATAGTAATTAGCCTTTCCCTAGTTCTGCCTGATTTAAAATACAGTAATCCGAAAAAATTGCGAGTTTTCTCGAAGGTTCAAAAGATTAGTGAAAGCTTTTTGCTTCAAGCTAGCAAATAAACAAATTTCGCTTTCTCTGAAAACCACGTCATTTTTGCATTTGCCCAAATTTGTCATCCGATTTCGATCAATTGTAAGCAGAGATTTCGGGAATCTTGTTGACTACTCTGCGTGTCGGACTTCAATCTATTGAACGGATGGTTAAGGATATCGACTGTCACAAGATATTGGAAAAGCTGTCGAATCCATTGGTCTCATAGGGCAAAGGCTGTTTACATTTTAGAAAAGGAAAGGGGTACAGTATCCAGGAATTTCATAAGTGTTTCTTCCTCCAAAATAAAATACTTCATGCATTCTTCAGTAGAATTATTTAAGCTTCTAAATTTTTATTGAGTCCGTCACTACTGGGCGGTAAACGTTTAATGAAACAAAATCATATGTTTCAAAAAATCTTATTTCACCAAATACCAACACATTCCGTTAGTTTTTGAGCCATTAATTTTGAAAAGTAATCAGACAGACTTTTAAAACTCTACCCGCAAATCAACTCGTAGAAAAAATGGTATGACATATCGAGAGAGAAAGAGGATATCTTCTTTTCTCTCTCGATAAGATATACTATTTTTTGCGGGTCGCGTTTTAAGAAGTCGATAATCAAAATCACCCTATAACTTGCAAGAGTTCCTGTTCACCAATTTTAGGTAGAAATTTTACGGGTACTCCTAAATCCTTCCCTATTCTATTGTTGCTTAATTCACGGTTACGTTCTTTTGATTTTTTCTAACTTCCAAGTTATCTCTCATTATCTTTCTTTCTCCTTTCCTCTAACCTTAACTTTATCTCTAATTTTCTCTTTCTAGCTTCTTTTCGTTTCTCTCAATCTCCCTACTCTCTCGCGTCGACCTTGAGGTATTCTCGGTGGCTGGTGCACACATGCAACGCCGCTTCGTTCATTCGTTACTTCGATCTGTCTCTTTCTCTCTCCAACAATTCTACACTATTTCTTTTTCTCTCTAAAATTTTTATACTCTCTAAGCGATGCTATTTTGCCGCATTACAGGCGGACGGTCATTATAAAGAGAAGACTGTTTTCACAAAACAGGGAACCTTTGCTTCCATAAATCTCTCAAATTTCTTTATCTCTAACCATCTTCTTTTCTCGAACTCTCTAAAAATAGCTTTGTCTCTAATCTTTCTCTGCCTCTCTAATTTTCTCAATCCCCTTAAACCTCTCGACAAAATCCGATAATCAGTTCCGAGTGCCCCGAACACCCTTTGGAAATGGGCCAATTTTAAAGTTAGCAAAATTTTGAATAACCATCAAAATTCAGAAATGCGCTTCAAATAAAGAACACCTTATGAAAAAATGATAAATAATTTTGTAGTCAGAAAATAAAGTTACAAAACGCAATTTTCAGAAATTAGGAAGTGATTCAATTTTCTCTTAAAAATGAAAAATTTCGTATTTTCATCAAATTCAAATGCTTAAAAGTTTACAAGTCAAAATTGTCAAATTTCAAGTCAAACCCTCAATGCATTTCAAATTTTAAAACTAACTGTAAAGGACATTTTTCAGCCGAGATTAAAATGTTTCACAAATTTACAAATCTACAATGCAAAATTTCAAAGCAACCCTCTTTGCACGAACTTTTCTCAGATAAAAATCCCCAAAATTCAAACATTTCCTGGTAGCGCCTTTCTCTCAAATTTACCATTTCGTGGTCGCCTCATAAAATCGCATGGACCGCGACAAATTGGGGGAAGGACTAAAGCGATGGGGAAGGGAAACAAGAAATTGCAAGAGCCATAAATGGTAAGGGAAACTAAAGGATAGTATAAATCTTACAGCTCCAGAACTTAAAATTGAATTTTCTGTTTCAAAATAAATCGGTGTTGATTAAAAGAGTAAAATTGTCGATTAGTCATTTTGTTGGAGATTAGTTCATAAAATTTGCCATTTTCCAAGAATTAAAAAAAAAATCGTGATTTTTATAGGTTTCAAACATAGAAGAAATTAAATTTTTCAACTTTACCAACATGAATGCTATACAAAAATAAAAATCAGCATTTTCCAAGAAGAAAAGATACATTTCCCATGCCCGCATGCTTATAGTATCCTTGATAATTGACGTTTTCAAAATCTCGTCAATCGCCATTTTTCGTATCTATTTTCCTCCTAATATTTCCCGTCCCACCACTCGAATTTCGTCCCGTCTTTCCAAAGAGAATTTCATCATCGTCGATTTTGAGCCATCGTAATCCATTATCTCTTGCCGATTTCGCTTTGGAACCTAAAAAACTACAAATAAGCAAAAATCATCACCACTACTATTACTACACTAAGGCATTTCAAAGCACAAAGTTTATTTTTCAAAGTCGATAAAATTTTCGTCCTATCATTTTCATTTTACATTTTATTCAGGGCCACGTTGTCGTGAAATTATCAAGTCCCTTTTTCCATACCACTGAAATAGCACGGGCAAAAAAGGATACTGTAATTTAGACAAGCGGCCTTCAAAATTACTCCACATTTCAAAGAAATACAACAAATCAGAAAATAAAAGAATAAATATTCGTAAGTGTGAAAGGAGCGGGGTTTAAAACTTTTCTGCTCAATTTTTAAAGTTCCGCTTCTTTTTTTTAATAAAAAAAATCAATGAACTAACTCGGCTAAAACGCTTGGCAAGGTTGACGAAACAAGCTAGGAGAAGAGAGTGATTGATCTTGAAACTTTTTCCGGCGTTTTTCGAAATTTTGAAAATAAAAAAAAATCAAAATTCCAACGCCGTCAATAATATGATCAATTCTTTTGAAAATTTCAACAACAACAAAAATGGTCAATTTTCAAAAAATAAAAAATCGATAAAGCCAGAAAATTGACGATTTTTTGAAAAAAATGTTCGATAAAACGGAATTGATTAAAGACAGTCGACAGTGAAAATCGGGGTAGAAGCTATTGTTTGGAGACCCCACGTCTTGGAAAACGAGATATACTTGGCTCCCCCAGTTTCAGAGGGATGTAAGTATACGTTTAGAAGTTCTTAGAGGAAAAATAATTTTTTGTTGAAAAATTCACCCAATTTTAACTATTCATTTGTAGAGTATTTTTTTTTTAAATAGGGCGAATTTTTCAAAAAAATCAAACAAGTTTACGAAAAATCACAGAGAGCGCTTATTTAGAAGTAAAAGAAATTACAAATGATGGAAAAAATAAAATAAAACAATAACTTAAAGCGAAAAAGGCGGATTGCTGATTTTAGAGTAGATAAAGAAAAATTTGTTTTCTGGTCAATCATCAAGTTACCAGTGAATTCGAAAATTCGAGATTTAGTTTTTTTTTGTTAAATTTCTGTTAAACTTGATTAGGTAAATCCATTTCTGAAGCGCGATCAAAATCTATTTTTCCATCTTCTTTTCAATTCTTTTTGAAGCATATCCATTTCCAAATCAAATTTCAAATTTTCGAAATCGTCAAAATCACCGAAGAAAAATAAGATACAAATAAAGAAATTACCATTCCAAAACATATCCAGGATTTATTCTAGAAAGTTGCAGAAAAAACATTCCGATTTACTTTCGGAAGTACTTGCCGTATTGCTTGAGGGTGAAGTGTCTGAAATCAAATTGATGAGTGTTTCAAATTCCGAGTTAATTCTTTCATAGATTCATCCGAATGGCTCTTAAAATTTCGAATTTCTTGGAAAGTCCATCTCATTTTACTCGTTCACAATATTTGAGTTCAGAGGTGCAGTGAGCGACCTAAGAAACAGAATTTTTGAGGTATGGTACCTGGCCGGTTCATAGTAGTGATGCCTCAGGCTCGCCAACCACGGCCAACTCTCCACGTAGTCAGCGTCACCGTGTCGCTGAAATTTGCAAAAATTAAATAAGTTTCAACATTTCCTTAAAATTCAAGTTTTTTTTCCAGAAAAAGTAATGCTTCTAATAAATGTCGCGGTGTCAGAAGTAATAAAATAAAAGATGTTCGGAATAAGTTTAAAAAATGTTGAAAACGTCAACAAAAGTTCAACTGTCAGTTTGACAGAACGCGGATTGAACTAAAAAACCGAACTCCAAGAATAAGTTCCAATGAATTTTTAAATTATCAAGAATATCAATAGTCCTGTTATTGTCACAGGTAAATTTAATTAAACATTCGGAAAATTCTAGAACCTACCTCAAACAAGGCGATCAGCAGGAAGATGAAGAGGATGAAGATGAGCAGTGTGACGAACACGACGTTCGCGATTTTGGAACCGCGTTCGGACGACGTTCCAGAAGACACCACGCCAGTCTTACCATTCGCGTGGCCGTTCATGTTCTGCAACTAATCAAATAGATATTTCTAGACGATTCGAGAATTTTATCTCTTTCACAAGTGCTAGCTCATCAGCGAATGGAATGAACCATCAAAGAAAGATGGAATTTTCTCCTAGTGATTATTTTTGAAACATCCACTTACAAATACTTCATTAAAATACGCTTTTATATTTCTATTATAAAATCTATATGTCAGGCTATGAAATTATCAACGATAGCAAAGGTTGCTTTCTTCCACTAATTATTTAAAACATTTTAACAAATTTAACCTAATTTTTTCAATTTTCAAAAATGTTCGACTTACCGTTCCCCCATTTGGTCTGCCGTTTGACTTGAAGACGGATTCAGATGAGAGTCCGAGCGCCTGCTCCATAGTCTTTTCCTCTCTTCTGTCGCCATTTCCGATTTTTTGGGGCTCGGGCTGAAAACTTAGACTTAACTATCAAATTTTTCATCTTTTTTTTCTAATCTGGGCAAAATTTTTTGAAATATCTCTGCAATTTTACCCAAACTACCTTTTACTTAAAGAAAGCTGAAAAATACGGTCATTTGAGTAAAATATGCTGCTAGTTTTTAAAGAAATTTTCTAACTACATAGAGACAGAAAGAAAATAAGCGTCAAGCCATGCGTATGATACAGAATAAGATAGGAAAATTATGAAAGATAATTAGGAAAATTATAGCAACTTAATAGGGCAATTATCGCACTCGACAAGTTTTTAGTGGTAAACGAGACGGATACTTTCTTTCGGACAATTCTAGTGATAAATGATAAGCCTCAAAACGAATTGGACTTAAAAAATTCCGTCCCGCCCATTCTATCAAGTGGTTGTTGCTTCGTACGACATTTACGTGTTGTTTACCGATGAAGTGGGTGATTTTTCGAATTTCACCAAATGAACTGAGATAGACAAGGCTTTCTGAAACTCGCTAGAATAGATTAGAAATTCAAAAGAACAAATATTTTAGGTAAGTAGGTCCTCAGTGACGGGTCGTAATTCTTCATAAAAAATCGTAATCCAAAAAATTTCAATCCGTCACTGATTTTTTCATCACATTTTGACAGAAATATCGAACAAAATGAGCGACAAGGAATAGTCAAAACACGAATAGAGGGCATCGGTGGTGCTGTTGAAAAATCGATAATTTTTGGGTAAGTTTCAAACATTTCTAAAATTCCAATAATCTATCAGGGAGACCATAATCCTTCGGAAATCCAATCAAAAACAAAAATATAAAAGTCAATATGTGTTCAAAATTTCTCTTTACCAAAATAATATCATATAAAATAATCATGTTTTCAACTTGATCAATTAAGAAAAAAAAATCAAATGAGCCTTTACCAACCGACACCGATGCACCACAACAAATCATCTTTAAAATGTTTCATTCAAACTTTCTTGGTTCATTGAAAAATCCTATTTTCAAAAGTAAAAAAAGAATGATCTTCACGTAAAATGTTTCCACTTTTCAAATCAAATGAGCTTATCAATAAACCATATTTCTCACTTTTCACAAATTACATAAATTTAGAACATATCCAAAAAATCAAAGAGAAGAAAAAAACTTACCACATGTTCTTTGTCCTTGTCGATTTGGGAAATCGCTGAGAAGGACACCGTTGAGATGTGGTTTCCCTCTAACGGAGTGGAAGATAACTGCTGTGCCGCTTCCAAAGAACGCTCCGAATTGATCGACATCGGGGAAGACGGGGAGCCGGCGAGCTGATGAGAGCCGACGGGCGTGTTCGTAGGGTCCAGGGGTGATTCTGAAAATTCTTTAATGTATTTTCTTGGAAAATTTTTATGGTGATATAGCTGATGCTTTTAGCAAAAAAAATATAATAAAAATTGCTCATATCTAGAATGATAAAATGGTTTAGATTGGTAGGAAAGATAGGTTTCAAGTCTTTGCAAAATACTGCTAAAATGAAAATTTGCAGTCCCCCAAAATTCCCGGCTGATAAACATATTTCTCAAAACTCGATTCACAGAAAAAATAGCACATCGTTTCGAGAGACGAAAAGACATGGTCTTTTCCTCTTTCAATATACGAAGCACTACTATCTGCGGGTCGAGTTTTGAGAAGTCTGCTAGTTAAAAAATAGAAAATCAACCCCACCCATATTCGGGCCTCCATTCATATCAATTGGCTTTGTTCTTCCATCATTTTTGTTCAGCTCTCTCAGACTTGGATAGGCTCTTGTTTCTGAAAATATTAATTAATTTTCCAAAATTTTTGAGATAAAATCAATTGTTTTCTCAAAAATCCCAGTTGTTGATCTTCTAGAAATGTATATCTCCATTTTCACACGAATTTCTAGATCTTTTCTCCTTGGCAACAATTCTTAATTTGCCCATTTTTAAAAGAAAAAAAGAGAAACCACCTTGGCTGTGTTCCGTTGCGTTACCATTGAGCCATGGGGAAGGTTGGCGAGGCTCCTGAAGTTTGAAATTTTAATCTGGTTTTCAAAAAATAACCAAAAATCTAAGAACTACAAAGACGATCAAGACAAGTTTACCGGCTTGAATCCTACCTGATGGGGCAAATGGTAGCGTTTGATCGTGCTGGAACGGCTCCTAAAAATATTTTTTGATTTTAGAAAATTTATTTTCATTTTCATCATCTTTTTATTTTCTCAAAAGGTTTGAAAAATGTGTGTTATCACTTATTCCTTCAAATTTTCACTTTGAAATCGCACAATTTTGAAGAATACCAAAAGCGAATTTGAATTAAAATAATTTTGATCAAATATCTTGACAAGTTTCACCGCTACTTTCCGAAACTTGCCATTGAATTTAAGAAATTTTGAAAGATAACAAAGCTATTTTTAAATAACATGTCCCCAGATGCCGCCTATTACCCAGAGCGGCAAAATTCGATCATATCAAATTTCTTTAACACACATCCAAAAATTCTATTTTTGCAAAATTTTCAAATTCTCACGTCATGATGCTGGCATCGAAGACGTTTGTATCATTCGAGGGGCTATCCGCGCTGATCGCCGAGGTGTTAGGATCCAGCGCCAATAAAGAAGTCGACAACAGAACCGACTCATCCGACTAAAACCGAATCATATAAATCCCTCCTTCATCAAATTCAAAAATTAGTATAAACAGAAGCTGGATGAAATTGTTTATTCCCATTTTAATCATTTTTTTTTTGGTCTAATTTGAAATTTTGTGCTTCGTTTTGAGAATTTTCGAAATTTCATCCTTATCGAACCTCGGTAGACAATACTTCTAGTTTTAAAATTATTTTGGCACGGAAGCAATAAAATTACCTTGTAGAAACTTCACCAAAAATGAGCATTTTCTAAAACTTACCAAAGGTGTTTCCTCGATCTCTTTTTCGACTTTCTTCCCCGGAAAACGGAACGTCGAGCCGCGAGTCAGCAGGGGAATGCGAGGTCTGGAAAATTCGCAAATTGTAAATGTTTCAAAAATATCACTTATAAACATTTTATAAATTGACGACATTATATTGGTTGAAATCTAAACAAAAACGCATTTACCATGTTTTTATCAAATAGCTACGCTTCAAAATCACCTTATAAATGAATCTATCTAATGTCTATGTTCGTGCTTTCATATTTGTAAAAGAATAAAAAATTCCCTTTCTTGGAAAACCAGGGTTTGATGCGAAAAATTCAAAATTCTTCTTTTCAAAACATAGAAATTGGCCTTACTTAGAAAACTTGGGTTTGATGTGTTTGGATGAGTCTTCGTTGAAGAATGCTTGCTGGCTGAGGATATGTGTCCAGAGGTGCTTGGCGAAATTCCCAGATGGGCAGAGGTACTTCAGCTGGTAGCGTGGGTGGTCTTTCTTCTTAAAATTTTAATTCTATGTTTCAAAAAATTTCATTTCTCTACCTAATTTTATGGCTTTCGACATTTAAAAAAAATATATGAATGATAAGTTTCAGAGAAAATGCAGCACCCATTTACGCTTTCTTGCGTAGAACTGATCCGGCGAAATATTTTAGGTAAATTTAAGAAAAATAAAAATAAACTTTCAAAGAACGAGGTTAATTTTTGGATTCAGACCTAGGCAGTTTTTCAGCCATAACGAAAAGGTATAGAGAAGGAGATAGTAGGCGAATTCAAATTTTTCTATAGAAAGTTGATAATGATGGGACGCGTGTACGAAACAAGATTTTGGCACAATATTTTGGCTTATGGAAGGGTGTACACGTTGGGACGATCTGGCCGCTTAAGCCCTGCCTAGATATGTGTTGAATTTTTGCCAGGTCTGACCTTAGTCGGACTAGCCTCGAGCCCATTGGTCATGCCGGGCGCAGCAGGGGGTGGCTCGTAGTTGTCTTTCGGAGTGATGCGCAGCTCTCTGCTCACATAGTCCACCTTTTCGAGTTTATTCCTGAAAATCAGACATTTAGTTTTCCAAATTGATCTATAGCTTAGTCTTCAATAAGTCACAAAAATAATCGAGTTTCCCAAGTTTATCCTTGAAGTTTGCAAATTAATTAAATTTGATAGGTTTCAAGAGATCCATAATAATCGACTAAATTGGGTGAATTTGGCGCGTACATAGTACGAACATAAATTGGCAAATTATAGAAATTCATCTTTTCAAAAATCGAATGAAAATATTGTCACATTGCTTCAAAAATCCATAAATTGTACTCCAAGCTTTCTCAGATTTTACAAAAATCACTAATTCGCCTCTCTCACCAAGTGATATGATGGAGTTTCTGGGAGACCTGGTAGATGAGGATGCCCTTGTGTGAAACGCCCAGATAGACTGCCGTCGTTGAGTCTTTCGGGTCCTAAAATTCAGCCAATTCGAATTTTAGGCCAATTTTTCATTTTTCTTATTTGTAGGTTCAAAATGTCTAGTTTTATTCCTTTTTGTCCAATATTTAAACCTTACCTTCACAGTGTACGGGTCGAAGCCGTATGTGTCTAAAAGGCTGGCCTTTTGGAGGAATGCAGATTCCGCCTCTTCGAAGGATTTGCCTCTGAAAAGTCAGATTTTTGATTCTCCTTAATTTTTCAGCATTCACGAAAACTAAAGAAACGAAGAAAAATAACATGTAGAGTGTGTGAGGATTTTAGCATCTTCTGTCTTTTCAGAATTTTGAAGAAGTTCAACTAGTAAAGAAAAATAGGGTGTATGAATATTTTAGCTAAAGTTGGGATTTACCCCCTAAAATTTAGTTTGTTTTTATTTTTAAACCCACTTTAGCGCCTTATGGTATTCCGCGATCCTGTCCTCGGTCTTCTGCGTCTGTCTTAACAGCAGCTTGTATTCGCTGACGTAATTCGAGGGACGCACTTCCGCATCATAGTCACCAAGTTCGGCTGAAAATATGAAAATGATAAATTCGAAAATTTGATATGATTCAAAATTTATAATCTAACAGCGCAAATATATTGAGTTTCAGTAGACTTCTCTTCTTCTTCTTGCATAAATATTTTATCTGACATATTTTCCATCTGTTTTAAAATTTCCCTAATATTAGCAAAAATTAACGATTTTAATTTTCAATTTTAATCGGTGTAACTAAATCACGAAAATTAAATTTACTCTGCAAAATGAGCGCCGCCAATTCAGCCGAGCGCGTTTGAGGGCAGTAGAGTCGGCCGTGGAGCAGATCGCGACGCAGCTGCACGAAAAGCTGATACCTAAAAATAAAAATATGCTAATTACTTTAAAAATCGAGTTTTAAAAATTTACGATGATTATTATCTAAGAACGAGAGATATGTGAATTTCTCCGAAAATCAATTATTTACTTAGTGACCGGATCTCTTAAATGCGACGGGTTGGTCGGGTAGAAGCGGAAACGCAGACGCAACGCCAAATTGTCCGCTGAAATTTGCATGTTTTTGTTGGTTTGTTTTTTTTATTTAAAAGTTTTCTGGTTTTTTAAAAAAATCAAAAATACTCATTTTTCGAGAAACTGGTCGATATCTAAACGTATTTCGATATTTAAAAAATTTTGCTAGGTTATTGCACTTGTATTCATTGAGAAAATGAATCTAATGAACAATTTATGTAATTAATGAATTTTTCAAGCCTACACTTGAATTGCTTCGCGACATGCGATATCGGCCTCGATAGGTCCAGCCAGTACTGAAAAATAAGATTAAAAATTTTCAATTTTTGCAAAACAACCCCTAATTCGGTTATTTTCATTTTCTGCGTTGCAAAATAATTCGATTCATCTGTTCCTAATTTGGCGATCTCGTTTTTAATTCGGGTTGAATTTCAATTCGATTTCAAACTATAGATACGTTTTAGAACGTTCATAAATGTGAATTCCAAACGTTAAATTGATACGCCTGGATTCTAGGGCCAAAAATCATAAATAGTAGAATTTTCTTCAAACTCAAAACCTCTATCTTCATTTAGACTATACCTTAATTAAATACCGTAAAATCGAAAATAAAAGCGCCCACCCTTAAAAATTCAAAATATATTTCAGACTTCTATTTCAAGCATTATTGAAAAATTTCCAACCTACCCTATGCTTGTTGTGATCCTGATACCTGAGTCCGAAGTAGTCCTTCTCCTGAATGCCGCGCAACTCGCATACATAGTCCAGGATGGTCTGGGCGGTGTCGCTTCTCTGAAGAAAATCATTTTGAATTTTTTAAAAGTAATTTAAAATATCTTATTCCATCCACAAATGGTAAACTATTGTTTTTATGTCTTATAACGAAAACTATCTAATTTTCTTGAAACTCATCTGTTTAGTTTTTTTAAAAATATAAATCATTTTTGCATCTTGCAATGAAAATGGCATAATTTTCCGAAACCTATTTTTTAAGTTATAACTTGTCATCATCACTTCATATCCCATGATGAATTATTTCAATTTTCATGAAACATATTTTTATTTAAAATTGATTTCGTAAAGTAAAAATCCCCAGCTTTCTTGCCATTTCTCGTGGAGACGCATCATGAAAACAACCCCCAGATAAGCCACTGAATGCTTTCATAACTAATGCATGAAGATGATTTAGCATTCTAAAAGCATCATCGAAAATGTTATCCTCAAAGGCTAGGAACGGATATATGAAATCCCTTTTTATCCAAAGTTCGAAAATTCAATTATCCAAAATTTCATTCTCTCGATGAGATGGGATATATGATTTTTTCTATTCAAAAATTAGATAATTTTAAAGTTTCTTATCACTTTCCCGAAATATTTACTCAAACTCCATGAACCTATAGTAAATTGCAACCGCGTGATGGTGTCCAATTTCTATTTTCTGATCAAACTAACATTTTCCCAAGCAAAAGTCTCCGTTGAAATCTGTAAGAATTGCAAACAGATATTTGATGAAATCGATAGTTCAATGATGAACGGTAACCTCGAAAATCCGGCTGGACTGATTTTCGTTCATTCATTAATTTTGGTGTGTTCGTGGAATGACATTTAGGCGTTGCCAAGATACGGCAAAGATAGGGACGGAATTGAGAATACGACAAAATAATAACGAGGAGGTGAAAAGCTATCATCAAGGAATAGGACGTTTTTTGATTAGAAAAAGATGTTTTATCGCGCCTAATTGGTTATTTATTATCCTATACGAAGGACACATATGTTTCAATTGATTCTTGGCAAAGGATGAGACAAGTTGCAGGGTTTAACAGGTTTCAAAAATTCAGATGGGTAGCATTACACGCAAAGTCGCTAATTGATGAAAGTAACTCACTTTTGATAGCAAGCATTTCATACGTTTCAAAATTTTTTTTTTATATAAAATACAAAAATTAACAATTCGTTCCATTGTGTATTTTTATGATTAAAAAAAAACAAAAAAGTCGGCTTTTTTCTTAAAAATTTAGAACCACCGAGCTTTCAAAGTCCAAAATTCAAAGAAAAGTTTAGAGGTTATCTTTAGTGTGAGGCAATTTAGGGAAGAAATTCAATACGCACTCTTTATACGTGAAAATTCTTATTCTAGGCATTTATTTTTCAGAATGATTGCCATAGCACCATAGGATTGCCGACAAAAGCGCCGAAATATCTTGTAATATTTTTTGAAGAGTATCAAAATCATTTTCATTTTATCATTCCCGTGAAAATTTTTTTTATTTTCAAAACCCAGCTCAATTCTCTGCAAAATGTGGGATGTTTTGGTTTTTTCTGAGTTTCCGACAACTGTCCAATTAATTCTTATCATCGTCAAATCACCGTTAAGTTTCGACGAATGAATGATTTGATCGACGTTTTCCTTTTGACGAAAAATCGGAAATTAGCCGAGCGAACGCCCGTTCGCTGTTCAATTTGTTACCCTGCATTTGCACGCGAGTGTTTTTCATGATTTTTCCATTTCATTTCTCGCGAGGAGAAAAAAAATAAAGTGTCCGAGTCCTGCCTCGAAGGGTAATTGAATCGATACCCGGGAACAACGTGAGGTGAGCAAAGTAAGATAATAAGCCACTACTCGTCCAAAAGTGGCTTAACTTATTTTCAGAAACAAAAATAGTCCCACTAGGAAATTGAATTAGAAGGAAAAGGTTAGCTGTTTTTGGCAGACTTTTTTTATCTTTGCAGAAAATTCCAAGGATAAATTTCAGAATAAGAAATAACAAAGGAATGTAATACTTCGTGAATGCTTGTGTGTACTTTTCTTGGGCGTTTCAAATTGATTTAGAGTCTTCAAAAAGAGCCTTCTAAAGGAGTTTAGTTTATCGAGTTTTCGGGTTGAAATTTCAAAAGGAAAGGATCTTTCAACTTTTACCTAAAATCGTCTCTTGGCTTTTTCGAAGAAAAAAGACTTTACAAATTTAACTTGCAAACAAATTCTCCAGATTTACCTAGTCTTTATTCTTTAACCGGGTTCAAGCGTAATTAACTGAAAAGGCACTTCTTCTGAATTTTCAAAAAGGCAACCTTTCAAATTTTACTCGTAAAACTTCTCAAACTTGACCTAATCTTTACTTTCGTTATTCCAGGTTCAGAGATAACTCTTTTCGTATCATCGGAGGATTGACAAAAAGCAAACAAACTTTAGCTCTACATTACATCTCATCTTTCCTCCCTTTCTTCATTTACTTCAGTCTTCATCAAAAACAGCCGAACGCTTTTTCTTTGCCACTTGCCAAAAGCTCTCATTACATTATGAGCATAGCATTCAAAAACCGGATGGCATGTGTCATAATTTTCGAGAAAATCGCCAACCGCTAAAAACTCGAAAAAATCTCTGTACCTTTTCCAAAAATATAGAACAAAATTCGAAGAGTTGATCAAATGTTCGATTTTCGTAAGTTCGAAAAGAAATCCCTTTAGGCGGAAATTTTTCATTTACTTTTTCTCCCCACCTCAACAATTTTCGTGATCCAATTACATTGAACATCTCTCTTGTTGTTCACTTTATTTGCTAGCGTTTATTTCCCCGTTTTGAAAAAAAAAAGAATCACGGAGTTTTTTTTTATTTGCGCGCGTCAAACGATAATCTCCGCACAAGTTTGTTTCATGATTTTTTTCTTTCGAATAAAATCTTTTCATGTTTCCCTCAACCGAACGATATTTATATTCCGTCTGAATTATTTGCATTATTGACTAAGAGGAAGAATGGGAAAAGGGTTTGACATAAACAATAAATCAAAATCGAGTCGTTTTTCATATCGAGTATCGATTTTCGAAGTTTTCAAAGACACCAAATTGAAAAATAGACTTATTCACAAACTCATGTTAACTAATAGCCAAAAACAACGCGATTTATAAATTGATTAGAATTCGGTTAACTTCCCCTAAATCTAATGAGAAATATCGAATTCTTTAAGGCTTCAACTTCAAAAGAGCATATAAAAATTGAAAAGAACTTGGTATTTTGTCATTTTTTTCAAAAATTCCCTGGAATAGGCTTCAAAGAAACGTCCCTTTCCTCTTTATCATGAAAATTTTTGAGCTAAACAATAAAGGCGTGTTCATTTTTGATAAATGATAACGTGAACATGAGGAAAAGAGCCAGAGAATAAAAAAGTTGTTTATCATGAAAGACGAACGTTGAAATTGAAAAGCGCTGGCTAAGCATTTTTGAAATCAATCTCGCAATTTTATAAAATTTTCCTCATTTCGCTCAATTTCCCTTTGTCTAATTTTCTAAAAATGGCCGACCTTGAACTCGTTGGAGATGGTGTCCGAGTCGTCTAGGAGCTGGACGCTGCATTTGACGTCTTTGGACGAGAAAATCGAGGATCTCGCCGAAATTCGGCCGAAAATCGACGAGCCGCCGCCC
Source organism: Diploscapter pachys (assembly GCA_002287525.1). Classification (NCBI taxonomy): domain Eukaryota; kingdom Metazoa; phylum Nematoda; class Chromadorea; order Rhabditida; family Rhabditidae; genus Diploscapter; species Diploscapter pachys. The sequence goes on from LIAE01007184.1 coordinate 20,386, forward strand.
GGCGAGCGCTCTCCCGGCATTCAGTACCCTGAAATCATTATTTTCCACAAAAAAATCAATAAAATCGATAAATCAATTCCATCCAACGCAATTTATGCAGAGAGCGCATAAAAGAACAAGGAAATGCGTAAATCGTGCAAAAATTTCGATTTTTATAAAAATACGAAAACGAACCGAAAAGACTCGAATTTGTAGCGAATGAATAGGAGAGGGGCTTGCTGATAACGGTGATAAGCGAAAACGCGTAGAAAGTAGAAACAAATAGCCA